>SNQN01001184.1:71739-82641 GCA_008642245.1 Bassia scoparia | reverse complement strand
ATTCCTACAACTCAATGACTAATTTTAATCAAACTTGGTACAATTTCGAGGTGGATTCAGCTACTCAAGTAGTGTTAGTAATTTTTGGACCATATTAGAACTGAGCATAACTAGGCCCACCCACAAGTCCACTCTGATCAATTCTTAAGCACTCAATTYGAAAGCCCTCRTTCATTCGACTCAYATGTCAAAGCTCAAGCTCAAATGACCTTTTTCATTGGTCCAAGAATGTTAAAACCCAGATTTTGTGATCAATTCTAGTCCACAATAATAACTACATGCATGATTTAGGCCACACTTTCATGCTAAATCAATCTCTTAATCAGTTTCAATGAAGCTCTGAAAAATATCATCTTATCAAATGAGGACTCTAATTTCTCAAAATTTAGAATCCCATTTTCTCTTTAAATTTCCCTCAATTTATTTGGCAAAGAGTAAACCCAACTTCATTTTGCATTACAAATGTCATTTGAATCCTCAAAATACCATCTTTAATTCTCTCAGAGCTTTGTGCACTGCAAATTCAGCTGCTTCCTACAATGGTTGGGATGATCACAGTATCTGGGTTGATTCAGATGAATTGGGTGAGTCTAATTACCTGAAAAGGCTTCTAATTTCATTAGGAATTAATGATAAGAAGTATATTTTTACCTGTATATTAGGTTTTGTTTGTGCYTTAGCTATTTCTAGGGTCAGAGTTTCTTCAATCATAGTTTTTCCTGCTGCTGCTATTGTTTTTGCTGTTGGGTTTTCTTTTGGGTTTTCCAAAGGTGGRCCCCACAGAAAATTGAGTTTGAGTGAGAGTAAAGCAAGGGTAAAGGATGAGACTTTGAGGGTTTATGCTGAAAAATTGAAGAGTTTAGTGGAAATATTTGATGGGTTTGATGTTAAATTTAGTGACTTGAAGAATGATATAAAGAATGCAATCGAATGTGAGAGGGTTGATTTGGTGAGTTGGAGAGTTATGTGAATGAAATTGAGACAATTGATGGTTTGATTTTGAATGCTAGGAATTTGGTTGATGATTGTATAGTGATACATTGATTGAGGTGAAAAGAATTCATATCGGAAGAACTACAGGGAAAAGAAAGAAACTGGCAGACTAAACAATTCAATTTGTTTGATTTTGTGGGTGGTTTCTGGACATAATGCTGGGGTTCAAAGTCTAGCAAATAAATTTTTGTGAGAGGATAATGTGGCCAAGGATGTAGTCAAGCGAGACGTAGAGGATTTGCGAGTGCTGGAGGGTAGTAGAAAGAATGCATTAGATGGTAAACAACAAGAACAAGGAGGATTTTGCACCTGAAGAAGGAATACAATGGAAGAATTCATGAATACTAATAAATTTGTTAATTCTGATGAATATGCTTACCAAAATAAAAGATCATGGGTGATCAACGATTCAGTTCAAACACGTCAGCTCACAGGGAAGTCGAGAATGGTATTATATGAGTATTGCTGCAGAGTTTGATGTTCTGAAGATATCTCTAGGAAAGGAGGCAAACTGAAGAATCGAGTTATATCTTCAAGACTCAAAAGCGAGCTTATGATACTCTTTGAAAGATGTAGAACTTTGAAGATATTGGATGAGCAAAGTATGAGACTGGGAAAGAACAAATGTAGAAGATGACTCTTTCTTAGAACAATACAATCTCGTATACAGAATGACTTAGGCTCGCTTCCTCTCAACAGCATTATCTGATGAATCATGCTTTTTGAATAATGCCTTCAGAAAGGCTAAAGAATTATGAGAAAGCAAAGAATTTTGAAAGCCGGGAAATGATGACATTGCTCATTAGAGGAGATGCTTCAGGACTCTCTTCCAAAGTGCTTTCTCAGGCCATTGGCATTAGAACCTTGAGTTACTGGCTATGGTACAATCTACGAAAATACTTACCTTCTTCAGGGAGCTGAAACTGAAGATTAAGCAAGATTACGAAGATTCTTTCCCGAGTGATGACTTCCGTAGCAAAAGGAGTATTATTCATTTACGATTGATACCATATCCAAACAGAGATGGAAATAGAAAGTCTTCTCAGTAGTGCTGAAGAGTGTTGAAGCACTACTTGTCGAAGCAGGACGAAATATCGGATAGCTCTATCAATTGACGGCACTGATGTGAGAGCTTTGTATACACTGGGCTTGCTTCTCTTTCCGGCACCACTGATTGCTGATGTTGGCGTCCAGTAGCAACGTTACCTTCTATGTTCCCTTAGACATGTTCTATCTCCGTTTCTTGTTAATATAATTATTAGACTATGCACATTTGCTCTTCCATATTCAACCTCATTTCTGTGTTTTTAGCGGCACTTTTGATATAGAATTCTGACCTTGAACATTGACGTGAATAGAGTTTAGGGCCTGAATTAAGGCACCAGTAAAGAGGAAGAAACTGATCAACTGGATGCTGGCTTATTCTGTGTCAGCGCATGGTCAACAAACCTTCAGTGCAATCTGTACATCGTCTACATCACTAGTATATTGAGTTGGCGCAGGACGGCAGGACTAGATTATTAACGGATGCTTTGCTTTTGGAAAACTGCTACAATAAAGTATCCTTTTACCCATCTTCCAAAATAAGTCAACTTTAGTTATTCTTGAATGAGTAACCTTGTAGGTTCTTTCTATTATTAAGTAAACACCTACTACCTATTCAGCAAGTTATTTGATATATTTTTTAGCCTTTTCTATTCATAGTATCAAAAACACAAACCTTTGCACCAAAAATAAAAGAAAATTTCTATGACATTAATGATAAAAATCATCGGTATTCACTTGCTGCAAAGTTAGCAATTGTAATTGTGATTTGCTGCTATGATAGCAAATTAGCAATCATTGACCATGATTGTTAATTCCTATAATTGTAGCGTCAAGCTCTTCTTATACTTTGCAATTACTTGAGTGAAAGTAAAAAAATTCTCTGTTTTGCTCTACTTTGAGTTCAATTTYGGTGCTGAATTTGCTACAATTAAGCCTAAATCTCAGTTGCGTTTTTGAGAGTGGCTTGACCGGAATAAGGTAGAAGAAAGGGTGGTTAATTACTAGGGGCAGTTTGGGCAGCTTTGGGTTGCAAAATTGGTGGTTGTTTTGGGTTGAATGGAGGTATTTTAATGTTGGATTGCTAATTGGGTTGATGGTCATTATTGTTACTGTAATGGATCGAGGGATTGAGCGTGAAGAAGGAAGACATGGAAACGAGAGTGGTTTTGATATGAAAAATTAAAGAAAATGATATTTTTGAAAATATTAAGAAAACTAAAAATTAAAATTTATTATTTATAATTAACTGGAAAAATATAARTATATAACCAACTAAATCCYAGCACATGTTACATTTTACCTATCATATAGGTTATCATTCGGTAAGTACTTAGTAGAAAGAAAAACCTTACAAGGTTAACTTATTTAGGAATAAACTAAAGCTTGACTTACTTTTGGAAGATGGGTAAAAGGTTAACTTATTGTAGGCAATTTTTCCTTGCTTTTTTTATGAGACAATTTTTATTTATTTTTTTTAAAAAAAACTTTCAATTCCAGGAAGCAGCTCTTGATGCTGACAAGTTGTTCTTGGCTGCAATTGACAAATTTAATGCTATGATGTCGAAAAGCAATGATTATGCTCCAGAAGGTAAACACCCTATTTTTAATTATGCATGATTTATATTTCAGAAACCTGTGTTAATGTCTCTGTGCTCGTGTGCATGTATACATTATTACATATATACATTTGCCAATTTTCCCCATGTGTGTGCATGCACGTGTGTGTAAGATATGATGACTTGATGAGCATGTTTCATGTTAGTAAGATAGCTAGTTGGAAACCCTTTTGTTCTTGTGTCTGCATTTGTGTGTTAGTGTGTATGTTTGCATCATTCTTGGTTTTGTCTTAATGTTTGCCTTATATTGGCATCTAAATTCATAACTTTGTGCATAAGTTGTAGTTCTTGCGATTATTTTTAGTAAGCTTTTTAAAAATAAAGTCAAACAGATAACATTTTATGTGGTTTATGTCGACTTGAAGGGCATAAGAGCCATTTAAGGTTGCCACAACTCTCGATTTCRAGCACTTGTTATATAAATGAATTACTTCCTCCGATTCAATTTATTTGGAACTTTCAACATGGCTCGGACTCCTAGGCGAAAWTTTTAAATTATGTTTATGGCGTAGAAATTACCATGTAGCCCTTACTAAGTAAAAAGGGGGTAAGAGGCTTGAAAAGCATTAAGGACTACAAGAGCTTCGATTTAGCTGAAAGAACTTGAATACTATATCTCTACCACCCTTTGACTCTTAGTGCTCTATGATACTACCAACCAACCGCCGCCGCTACCCATCACCCACCAGCCAACRTAACAACCAAAAAAGGTACCGTAACCTCGTATTTGTGCGAATTACTTGTGGCTATGGTCGAATTGCCTTTGGCTATTGTGGTGAATTGATTTAAGGTTCGATCTAAGTGGTGCGAATTGGTCGTGGTGCGTTGTGCGAATTGGTCATGGTGTGTGGTGTGATGGTTTAAGGTTTGGAATTAGTGGTGCGAATTGGTCGTGGTGCGTTGGTTTAGGGTTTGATCCGGTTGTTTTGAATTGGTTCAAATTGGTTGTTTCTAGGTTGGAATTGGTTCGAATTGGTGGTTTTGAGGTGGTGATGTACGATTTGGTGGGTATCGTGAGGTTGTGAAGTGGTGTGATCTGATGGTGGTTGTGGCATGCCACGATGGTGGTGAAGTCTTGGCGTCTTGCTTTTAAATTTTGATTAACTTAGATTAGTAATATAACTTTGTTTAAGGGAAGTATAATCATGTTCAAATTTTTTTTTAGTAAGTTTAAATTGGTCATTTTAAATTAAAAAGTTTACTAAAAATGGAAAATAAATGAAAGTTGCTAATAATATGATATTTCCCTAAATGACAAAAGTTGCCGGTAAAAAGAAGCGGAGGAAGTATTACATTTGGATCCAGAAATATTGTTTATTCTTCACTAGTTGTTGTGTRCGGTGTGCCAGTGCTAGGCAATCTGTAGTGTGTATATGGGGATATGCAACTATTACTTATCGCCTATTAGTGCTCTTTGGTGGTTAGTATTTAATATMTCAGTGGGGGAAAATTATGATCATCCAAAAATGTTAATCTCTTTAGTGTGGTTTGGTGATTTGGTGATTTTAATACAGTGGTTACTTCAGCCCATAGATTAGCCTATGGATGTTCACAAACAAAATTTTCAAGTGTCATGATTATGTTTCTTCTAACTCTGTTAAAGCAAAGAAAATAGAGACATTGACGTCCTTGTCAACAAGTCTCTATTAGTTTGAGTTTAGTTGCTATCTTTTTGGATAACTTTTYTGTTCATATATTAGATATTTACATGGTTGATCCTCAAATTTCTCTATATTGCGCATTTATACATTAAACTCCTAATTATTTGATGAAAGGATGACAATCATGCATAAGAGCTTTTCCAGGATTTCTTTTGCTTTTCTCCAAGGGAACAGGATTACTCTTGTTGTTTGATGAATAAAAGGTTTTCTTAAGAATCTTAACAAAATTTGTTCAAGCAGAGCAAATGGGATTATTGGATCATAAGTCATGGCGTCTGTAAACAGGACATGTTGCTATGTTTACTGTGTAGTTATATTGTGTTCAACTGTATATTGTTTATTTATTTCTTTTTTATCTCTTGTTTATGTTAATGTTTACCATTAGCAGTTATATTATGTTCATCTACTGTATTGTGTTTATTTCTTTTTTTGAGGCTTTCCTCTTCAAAAGTACATAATGGTCATATTAGTCCTTGACAACTAGTTAATTTGTGAAAACACTGCAGCTCTATTCAGATGGGGTATGGCCTTGCAGCAACGTTCTCGCTTGCAGTCAAACAACAGTAGAAATAAGGTAAAGTTGTTACAGCAGGCCAAGAGGCTTTATGAGGATGCTGTCGATATGGGTTCCAATGATGTCCAAGTAAGAAAAGCTTTAAGCTCATGCATGTCTGAGCTCAACTTCACTGACATATAAATTTATTTCGAAACACAACCCAATAATTAAACTATAGTCTATMGTATCTTTTACCACACTCCCAATCTCCTATGAACCTATCCACCTTCTCCGATTTCATCATCTATTGAGTTCTCCATGTTAGCMTGGACATGAAGATTGAAGCTAGAGATGTCAACTATTTGTGTGGACAGGCATGGGGTACAATTTAACTACAGAATAAGACAGGCCAAATTTTCGATTCAGATTGCAGACTTTGCAGTTGAACTGAGTGCTGCTCGAGATAAACTTACTCAGTAATGTTAATAATATTCTGCCCAGAAAGAGTTTTCTGGTCAGCTAATTTTGGATTTTGATTGTTATACTGTATCTACTGTAGGATTCAACAATGAACACATTATGCTTATGTTTTTGTATTGGATCTTACAGATTTTGTCATAAGATACATCTTATTTTGTTGTAAATGTATCATATTGAGGGTCCTTTGGTACATGTTGAATTCAATTGTAGATCTCTGATGACGAATTACCTTAATTCAGATGCAGAACTAGCTCTGATACTCAGATCTGCTTTATTATATTCGAAGTATAAGCATATGTATACAGATCGGATTTTTTTTTTTATTTTTTGATTTTTTTATCAAATACGGAGTACTAAGTATTGTACTGAAATGCTCATGAGATGCAGACTTTTATCCGTCTTTCTAGACTTCGATTAGCATTCTCCGGTATTCCAATGTTGAAGTTTGAACAACCAAAGCCAATTAATTTATGGACGAAATGGAAAATGAAAGACCCAAGGATAGGTGTAGAATATTCTAGTGACATGCTCTTCCGAGAAAGTCTTGAATGTTCTGAGGTTGATGATGTAGCCATGTTAGTGTGAAAGAAGATTTTCGGGTTTTTTTTGGACCATTGAATTGAACATAATCATATATCCAAAATCCAATCAAATGCTGTTYTCAGACGATACGGAACTCTAATACGGAGGATTTTGACAGCAACCTAACATATTACTTGTAGTTTCTATAAGGGAACCTAATAGCTCCAGTTCATTGAAATTGACAATTTGGAACTGCTGCGAAAACAACGACAAAAGATTCACAAACACAAATGGTGGCCAACACCTCAACAATTTAACCGCACAAACGTGCAAAGCACAATAAATATCACTTGTTCTTTTCGGGTCTCATATATCATATCATAATGTACTTGATCCGCACAAATGGTAATAAAACAATAACAATGCAATAACCTAGCTATCAATGCCGCGATTAATGATTGATTAGTCATACTCCGAAATGGACACTAATTGAATACTATCAAGAAAGAGAATTTACACGATCTCGGAGAACTTTCAACATGCCGGCAAAAGTGACTATGCCGACCAAGGTCTGATCATCTTCAACAACCCACACATGGTTATACCGATGTGACAATGCCTGTATCATCACTGCGATTAAAGARYTCCCTGGATGGCAAACAATGGGCTCTGTGCCCCTTGCAAATCKCCCTGAATTGGCTCTTGGGCGCCTGCTTTTTACAGCAACTTCATCGTCAGAAGAGGAAGATGGTGAAGAACTTGTACAGGAAACTGATGAATTTGAGTAGTGATCTTCTTCTAAGAGCTCCAGCATTCCATTTAATTTCCTCTCTTCCAATCTTTCTTTCACCAACTGAACCAAATCTTCTGGTGGACCGGAGTAATCAACATAAGCCATTAGATCACCAGCAGAAAGAGTTGCAACAGCAGGAGCAACAGTCTCGTCACAGCAAGCAAGAGTGTAGACAGATATTTCACCAACCAATCTACCCTCGTCGTCTACTACTGCAACAGCAGTTTGGCCAGAGACAGACTCACTGATCGCCTTGAGAGCAGTCAGGGCTGGATCGTCGTAATGGACAGATGGGATTTTCTCCTCAATAATGTCAAGGGATTGGATTGAGTTGAATGGGGTGGGAGAAAAGTGGTTGATKGAATTAAAGAAGAAGCGGACTACATCTTCCTGGGTGATCCAGCAGTAGGTGCGCGCCACAGAGGGCTTTTGAGAGGGTTTTTGTCTTGGACTCCCAGTGTGGCGACTCTTCCTTGGAACTATAAGAATCTGGGCTCCTTCAAGGATGCAATTGACTGCCTCAAGTATGCTGCACATTCCAAGGACAAAAGGAGCAACATCAGTATAAGACTTTCAAGAGTTCTATACTAAGTATTAATTAAATTAAAAATCCTATTATTTTTCGTGTTACAGATTAGTGCAACACTAAACAAAGTATAGATAGAGATAGACCAATAGATGTTTCAAAGTTTCAAACTCCATCACAAGATTCACAACAATAATTATTCAACTATCTCAACATCACGATCAAGTCTCCCAAAATTGATTGACATCGACCCATCATCTCCACCATAAGGCAACATGGACTCGATTGTCGACCGTTCACCCTACCTTTTCATCTACCTCACAAATTCACTTATCTTATGGATAAACTAAAAGCCATAATATAAATCCAATTTCGAATTTAGACCATCGATACATAAATACTTATAAAAAAAAATGTAATGGTTGGAAAATCTCAAATAATTCCGAGTATTATTTGACGAAATARTTGCGACAAATTACTTCCTCCGTTTCAAAAAAGTAGCAACAAATGAATTTATACGTATTTCGAAGATATTTAACAATGTAAACGAGTAAATTAATCAAAATAATTTTAACAAAATTAAGTTATAATCTCATTCTTTTTTTTTTTTTTTACTATTACAAGGAGTTCCCACCACCTTTGGCGAGTGGACTAAACTCTCGCGGGAGTTTGCATGAATACCTCGATGGGAAGCATCTCTCCCAACTAGAATTTTTTTCATTCTCAAGGCTCGAACCCGAGACCTTGGTTAAGGAGCTTGAGGCCCTTAACCACTCAAGCCAACTTTTTATTGTGTTAAAATTATATTGATTAATTTGCTCGTTTAAATTGTTAAATCTCTTCTTAAAAATACGTGAAGATTCATTTGTTGTCAATTTTTTAAAACGGATGAAATGCATTTTTTTTTTTAAATACTACGAAGTTCCAAATACGGAGTAACACGTACAAACGTATTAAAGTACTATGTATGGTATCCTTTTCAGATCTGAAATGCTAGATTTGGAGTTTTGGACCATTTGATACACAATGGAAAGCAAATCACAATATCACATGGTACTGTACATGATGTTATACGAAAAGTGGAAAAGCTCAATAATTTTCCAACTATTTTTTTGTCTTTTTTCTTTTCGGTATCACCTCTCAATTCATCTTTTTTAAATACTTTTTCTTATTAAAAAATTATAATTTGACCCCAAAAATTCATGAAAAGCCATTTACAATGAGGAAATAAAATAAAATCTTTGAGCTTATCGCAATGTAGATTTCATTTATGGTTTCATATTAATCGTAATTATTGTATCTTTCATATGCAACATTGCAACAAATTGTTGAAATTATTATTATAAAAGCTTAAATGATAGAAAAACAAACATAAAAGTATAAAACAATTTTTAAGCATCTACATCCACCCAAATTTACGTAAATGTAGAGGTGCTCAAAAGTAACACGACACAAAGAGAGAGAGATGATGTCCTTTTCCGACGTTGACTACGATTGTCCGGCGTTGACCCTCCCTATACTCTAATTACACTCTTTCTTACAACTTGCACTCCTATTCCCCCCAAAATCATTTCCTCTTTCACTAACTCTTAATCCTCAATCATTACCAAAAATGAATGCACAATGACCTAAATCATCAATAAGAATTTCAATTCAGAAAACTAAACGCAGCTTGAACAAAATAACAAATAAATTGAGCTTAAGGATTATTTGAACACACTAAAGAATTGAAACTTTGGCTCGTCATCAGTGTATCCTATGTAAATACTAAGACATGATTTATTAGCACCCAAAATGGTCGAAAAAGGGGGAAAACAGCAATAATTCACACAACAAGACAAACACAACTATAAGTCTATAACAATTCAAACACATACGAGCACATTCTGAATTCGAGCGACGACAAAATGATCCTTATTGAACCAAAATTCGAAGTAAAATTAATGAAATGTAAGACTAAACAACATACAATATATTAAAGACAGTGGCTGTAGTGTAGATAGGTAGGGCGGAACACTTTGTATTGTAACCATTGTCGCTTCGAAAATAGGCGGTCGTCGGGCTTGCTTCACTTCTGTTCAGCGAGTGATAATCAGTTTACCGAAAACCAAACTAAAGGGTGTAAGAGCAATTGAGATGTCCTTTCAAAAAAAGATTCGTTGAGATTTCGGGGAAAAATCAGGGATTTAAGAGTGTAGGATGATTTTTGGGGAAATAGGAGTGCCAGTTGTAAAAAAGAGTGTAATAGAAGTATAGGGGAGGGTCACGCGGACAATCGTAGTCAACGTCGGAAAAAGGACATCAAGGTCTCTCTCGCAAACTTTTTTTTGTTTAAGGTCTCTTTCACATAAAATTTTATAAAAGGTCTTTTTCACAAAAAATGTTTTAAAAGGTCTTTTTTCGCAAATTTTCCTAAAAAAATAATTCTACAACTAATTCACTATTAGTACCCTTTTGCACATCTCAGATTTAATCAAATATGATAAAAAATAATTAATCTACAAACTAATTAGTAATACTACTACCTTGTTTACTATTCAATTACTATTCATTGTGCTTTCCAATACATAGTTTAATTGTTTATTTATATATATGTTTTGTTACACATTTGTAAAAATTTACAATTGAATATAAATATTTATTATTTTTATTAAAAAAATATTATATTGAGATCCATGGGACTATATTTTTTTTATACTGGTACTATTAATGGTTATCTTATGAGATTTTACAGCTTTTTGTTAATAATTAAAAAAGATTAATTTCAT
>SNQN01001184.1:23453-71714 GCA_008642245.1 Bassia scoparia | reverse complement strand
GAAAATCGACACATAATTAACGAATTTAGATTGAGAAGTCTTGACTCATTTATGTAAAACGGGTTGACAACGGAACATTTAATTAAACCGAATCGGGTTAATGTTGGCAATTTTAACCCGTTTAATAATAAACGGATTGACACGACCAAAACACATTACACTTAAAAAGACGTGACACGCTAACTCATGAACACGAAAAATGACCCGTTATTACAGGTTTTTGTGTCGATGTGTCTGTCATCATCTTTAATGTTAAACGGATTGACCTGCACGCTAACGTTTAAACGGGTCGTTAGGGGTTCGAAGGAAGTCCAATTCTGTTTAATGTGAGTGATACAACAAAACACGTTGATACACCCTTTAGTAAGATATCGTCGTAAAATTAGGGTTTAACAACAAGTCAACATACATTTCAAGTCAAATTTATGATAAAAAAAAAAAAGGATTGTCATGATCGGAACGGGGGTAGTACAACATTACGGATCATTCTATCAAAATATTACGGAGTAATTCAATAAATAAAAATAGATCTCAAAACTCGCAAATGATCTGACAAATCTCAACAACAAATCAATCAAACAAAGCTATAACAATCAATCGTCAAATGCATGCAATTTTAAAATCTCATTCATCAAATTCACAAAAGATATCAGAATTAATTAATTAATTCAATCATACCTAGAAGTGGGGTCGACTAGCTTGACGGAAGGCGTGTCAGGGGGAAGAAGGACAGAGAGAGGAGACGCGAGAGCATCAGCAGGACAGGAGATGTTCTCCTCCTTGCAAAGGAAACAAATCACATCAACGACGCTTATTTTTCCGACGCACTTAGTGAAGCAGGAAGACCAGACGCTGAGCGAGGTGTCGCCAGAGGAGCGTCGGAATAGCGAGAGGGCGTCGGAAACGGTGGCGGTGACGGGGAGAGGCCGTATTAGCGGGGGCTTCCCGAGGCAAAGGTCAGATATTTCATGTGATAGGAGTTGAACTGCCATGCACTGATTAATTATCACCTTTTTTTTAATTAAATTTAAATAAATTAAGTGATTTTCTCTCTTTTTTTTTTAATTTTGGGTTGATGAATGAATGAATGAATGAGTTTTGGTGAGGTGTGAGAGGGGGTATTTATAGGAGAGAGAATTCTAAGGGGAGTTGAAGTAATTTACAGGGTGGAAAAATGGAAGAAAAGTACGGCTGATTATTTGGGTCCCAGAAAGTTCTTTTTTTGGATTTTTATAAAAAAGGAAAATTAAAAAGGTGAAGCATGAAATCAGTGCATATTCATGCTCGTCATCACTTTTTTTAAAGTAAGACTAATAATATTGTTTATTTTTGGAATTGGTATTAGATTTAAACGCGTTTTATTTTCCTTCTCTGATCAATAATAATACGAAGTAGTTGCTTATAAAAAAATTATAAGTAACACTTAGGTCGTGTTTGGTTTGGGATTTTTAAGTATTGGAAACGGATTTGCTTAACACACCCCGTTATTAATTGTTTGGTATTTAAGGTAGGGTAATAAACTAGCAGTTACCTCCGATTTGATTCCGGCAAATGAGCCATCGGAAACAAAACACGTTTCCCCTCTTGGAACAACAATCTTCTACTATCTTCTCTCTCAAATCATGAGTGTTGATCTGATCCTTGTGAGTCGTGACTATGATCTGATGCTCATGATTTTGATGTTGACGAGTTTTGATTTTTTTTTGTGCATTTATCAATTCTCAACATGATGATTTGATATTATTTGAAATACGATCAATGATGTTCATGATTCTAATGATTTGATGTGATGTGGATGATTTTGAGATACTCCGTAGTATTAATTTGGTGATGTTATTTTTTCATGATGAAAATACAATAAACCAAAGAAGTGGAATGTGGTTATGGCTTGGGAACTGGAATTTGTGCATTGTTTTCATTTTTTTCCCTTTATTTTAATTCAAAAATAATGCTTGAATAGAAATTAAGTACAAGTTGTTTGTATTGAAATGCAAGATAACAATTTCCATTCCTTTATAATACCAAACAACTATTTAAAGTAACACTTTTTATTACCCTTTCCCCTTCTTATCAAATTCCATTCCATTCCATTCCATTTCCATTGATCTTACCAAATGCCCCCTTAAATCTGAAAAACATTTAAAGAAAATTGAACAACTATTTTGTTTTTTTCATAATGTGTTATGACTTATGACGAGAAAGCAACACCTTTTATATCAAGTACTCCGTGATTAACTTTTCAATGTGTATTTCGTAGGAAGAATGAGTAGAGTTTCATGGTAAAAAAAAAGTTGTGATTTGATGTGCTTGAATTACCTTTTCTTGATCTCTTATTCAGTTAAAAATAGAAAATACCTTTATCATGTGACTTAATTAGTGAACAATTCAATTCAATGAACATTATTCCAAAATGAATTAATTAAAACATAATGAAATATAGTTTGAATTTAAGTAATAGTTACTTACAAAATAATTACAATTAAATAAATTGTATTGATAATTAGCTATAAATTAATAGTATCAAATATTTCTTAAACATTTTAATTAAACACATATTATATATTTTTTTTAATAAATCACAATATTCATAGGTCTAAGCACACATCGCGTGAAGGGATTGAGGAAGTACTCATGAGAAGAGACCACATTCAATTACATAATACTTCGTACAAACCTAATTAATTTGAATTTTACAAAGAGGTCTAAATTCAGCACATAATTAATGTCACTCCATATTTACTTATGTGATTATTAGACAATTAAATTGAATTTCATTAGAGTCAATTTATTAATAATTTAAGCTAACGTTTTACTTCAAACCCTGATTTTTTTCTTCAAAAATTGTAATACCGTATACATCAACATGAGAAACATAATTGTTCCTGTTCAAGGAACTTACAAAGAACACAGTAGAAAACTAGGGTGAGTAATAATGACTGGGGATGACAGCAGGCACGCACGTGCTTCCGTCAACGTCCTGAGAATGGACACTTGGTCTCTTCCGVCTAACCTGCAAAACAMGCAAAGGTGACTRACCCGGGGGATTTCCGGGAAAAGCCCCTCCGATGCTTAAGTCAGCAAAGAGACCTAACTGAAGGTCGAGHAAGCTAGATGTAAGTGCTAGACTATACTCGGTGGGTTCAGAATTAGATACCTGGAGYGGACTCACCAACTCCCTTTTTATAGGGTTTGGTGAGGTTGGSTGTTGATGTTTTCCCAATGTGGGACAAACTTTTGTCATTTCAGCAATGTGGGACAGAAATTTGGCACATGTCAGACTTTGTCTTGTACCCTATTGAGAGTACCTTTATTCTGTGGGGCCCACATGTCCCCTTTCTTTGGGTTACGATGGGACCCACTAATAGCCACGTGTCGCCTGGCCATTGGGCAGGGACAATTAGCCCCACGTTTGATACTTATACCGAGGACCGAGGGAGGTTAGGTGTCAAGCGGAATCATGCTCAACCCTCCTGGTTTGGTTATGTGTCTCTCGAGCCTACAAGGCTGGAGGTACCCGGTCAGGGATTTAGTCAAGGAGCCGGTCAGGCTGCTTGTTCGAAGGTCACAGACCAACGATCGTGTCGAGACGGTGTCTCCTAATAGGAGTAGGTCACCTAGGCATTTGTATATGTTGGCTAAGTATAGCCCCTCGGTTAGGGGCTAATAAGCCCTAAGTTTCCCGAGCCCCGAGGGGCTAATGAGCCTTGAGAATTTCAGACTCCCGAGGGGCTAATGAGCCCCAAGACTGCCGAGCCCCGAGGGGCTAATAGGCCTTGATAATTGGACATTCCCGGGGGCTAATAAGCCCCACGATGCCTGACCACTGCGGCCTTGGTGATTTAAAACTCCCGAGGGGCTAATAAGCCCCAAGATTCTCGAGCCCCGAGGGGCTAATGAGCCTTGATTTCAAAGTGTAGTAGAAAATTGATCCAAGTGATGTCTCTCGGGAATACTAGACCTCTTCCTTTGACTCCCGAGGGGTAATGCCTCGGAGAAAGGGAAATACATCCTTTAACTCCCGAGGGTGATGCCTTTGGGAAAAAGAGAGCTTGTCCTTAGACTCCCGAGGGTGATGATCTCGGGAGAAGGGAAACATATCCGTAGACTCCCGAGGGTGGTGACCTCGGGAGAAGGAACACATATCCTTAGACACCCGAGGGTGGTGACCTCAGGAGAAGGAACTCATATCTCTGACTCCCGAGGGTGATGACCTCGGGAGAAGGAACACATATCCTTAGACTCCCGAGGGTGGTGACCACGGGAGAAGGAACTCATATCCTTAGACTCCCGAGGGTGGTGACCTCGGGAGAAGGAACACATATCCTTAGACTCCCGAGGGTGTTAACCCCGGGAGAAGGAGAACATATATTTAGACTCCCGAGGGTGGTGACCTCGGGAGAAGGGAAACACATATCCTTAGACTCCCGAGGGTGATAACCCCGGGAGAAGGTAAACATATCCTTAGACTCCCGAGGGTGATGATCTCGGGAGAAGGAAGATTTTGAACCTTGTGCCCCGAAGGGGGCTAACTCGGGAAATTGAAATTCCATCTTTAGATTCCCGAGGGTGGTGGCCTCGGGAGTTGGAAACTTCAAACACTCAATCCCGAGAGTAACGTCGTCGGGATTTGGATATCTTATCCTTGGACTCCCGAGGGCGTTTGATCTCGGGAGGAGGACATGCTGAGTTATACGTCCCGAGGATGCTGGTCTCGGGATATTGGCACTCCATCCTTGGACTCCCGAGGGTGGTGGCCTCGGGAGAAGGACATCTTGAGCTTCATGTTCTGAGGGTGCTTGCCTCGGGACATTGGGACTTCGGCCTTGGACTCCCGAGGGAGATGATCCCGGGAGAAAGAAAACTCGATATTTCATGCCCCGAGAGTGGTTGCCTCGGGATATTGGAATCCCATCCTTAGGCTCCCGAGGGTGATGGTCTCGGGAGGTGAAAACTTCAAGCATTTAATCCCGAGAGTAATGTCTTCGGGATATGGATATCTTATCCTTGGACTCCCGAGGGTGTTTAATTTCGGGAGAAGGACATGCTGAGTAATACGTCCCGAGGATGCTGGTCTCGGGATGTTGGCACTCCATCCTTGGACTCCCGAGGGGGTAGCTTCGGGAGAAGGACATCTTGAGCTTTATGTCCCGAGGGTGTTTGCCTCGGGAGAGGGTACTTTGATTCTTGGGTCCCCGAGGATGCCTTTAACCTTTGAGTTGGGAAAATGAACAGTTTTTACTGTCTTTAATATTTTATATTAAAGGTCGTACTTGTGATGACTGTTCATTTCACTTGCCTATATAGCAGTAAGTTTGGTGAAAAATTCATTTTCACACTTTTCACTTTCCAATTTTAACTTTCTCTCTCTAAAAGCTCTCCCTTCTCTCTAGAATCTTTTAGGAAAATTCTCTCTTCTCTCTCTAAAGGTTTGGTAAAAGGCTTCCCTTCTCTCTCTAGAGCTTTCTTCTTTGAGGATTTCTTATTCCACGCTTGGATCGGGACTTTCACCGAGGGAGTCTTCAAGTCCTACTTTAGGTTTTCTTCGATTTAAGGTACGTTGCCTTCTGACCCCTTGACTTAGGTTTATTTGTTGCATTGCATGATGTCCGAAGTAGTAGTGACCCTAATATTCCCGACTCAGGGGCTTGTATTTTCTGACTGAACTGTAGTATTAGCGTAGCGTCGGGGGATTCCCGACACCCGACCCGTAAAAATCCTAGTGTAGAAAATCCTCCTTTACAGGAGTATGTATATGACTGTATAGATGGTATCCCATTTTTAGATGGGGTGCTGATGCCCGAGGGGGTGACCATACCTACGTAGTGCACGGGGAAGTATTGGATGCACTACCCTCAACTCTCCTCCCATGACCCTGAGCCCGAGGGTGAGGAGCTGAACACCGAGCTATTTCCCTGGCAGGTAGGCATTTGTAGGACTAAGGGGAATGACTGTGCGCAATTTAGACGCCACTTTGTAGTTAATACGGTGACTTATCGTGTTAACAGAATGACTGAGCCGAGGCAACGACTTCCGGTCAGACATCCCGTGCCGGCTCCAGGTCCGTGGCAATTCTTTCTTGAGAGGCATTTCCAGCAGGGCGTTCTCAATTCCTGCATCACTAGGAGACGACGAAGTTTACCTGGAGTCTCCCTATGGTATATAGCTCCGACTGTGATCAGTCGGTGTTCGACCTCCCCCGGGACGGTGGCTGTATACAAGGGTCATCTAGAGATGGCCTTCGATTCCCTCGACCCTCATTCTTCCTTTTTATCCACTTACAACCTTGCCCTCACAATTTGATGCAAAATTCACAGACGGCGCCAATCTGTTCTGTTCAAGGAACTTACAGAAACACAGTAGAAAACTAGGTGAGTAATAATGACTGGGAATGACAGCAGGCACGCACGTGCTTCCGTCAACGTCCTGAGAATGGACACTTGGTCTCTTCCGGCTAACCTGCAAAACAAGCAAAGGTGACTGACCCGGGGGATTTCCGGGAAAAGCCCCTCGATGCTTAAGTCGCAAAGAGACCTAACTGAAGTCGAGCAAGCTAGAAGTAAGTGCTAGACTATACTCGTGGGTTCAGAATTAGATACCTGGTGGACTCACAACCTCCTTTTTATAGGGTTTGGTGAGTTGGCTGTTGATGTTTTCCCAATGTGGGACAAACTTTTGTCATTTCAGCAATGTGGGACAGAAATCTGGCACATGTCAGACTTTGTCTTGTACCCTATTGAGGGTACCTTTATTCTGTGGGGCCCACATGTCCCCTTTCTTTGGGTTACGATGGGACCCACTAATGACCACGTGGCGTCTGGCCATTGGGCAGGGACAATAATACTTCATCCGTTTTTTAAATGTATCACTTTCTATTTTAATAGTAGTTAATAAATAGATTTAGAGAAAGCATTCGGTCAAAAAATGACACGTAACCGATCCTAGCTAGTTTAATTTGGCGCAACATTTCTAGAATTCTAGGTGCCCATCCGAAGACCAATGCGATGCTGAATTCATGCAGACCATTGGTTTGTTGGCAGATTGTAGGCCGTAACACGAAATTGACACTAATTAAACAACACCCTACTAGGCTACTATACTGCCGTGTTACTTCGTGTTTCCACTTTCCACTTACATAGCCAAAGTCCAAAACCGTACATGTGAAGGGAGGTTCCAATTTCAATGTCCGCCTAACCAACCACCCATGTGGAGCGGTACTACGGTAGGATCGCCCCCCTAGGAAGAAGTCACCGCTGTCGTGCTTTTGGACTTGGTGGAGTTGGTGGTGGTGGAACTATTAGGTATTGATAGAATTTATAACATATTCCTAAGCATTAATCATCAGCTTATGTTTTTGATGGAGAAGGTCTATTGACGTGGTATTTTAGCTAGCGTGACACAGAGGTCACGAGTTTGAATCTCTCATTTTAAGTACAAAAGGTGTTTTATGTGAAAGGAAAAGATATATATATATATATTATATAACATATTCTTAAACCTCAATCATCAGGTTAACTTTCTGGATGAGATGATCCTAATCATTATATTTAATTTAACCAGTTACACCCAACTTAATTTTAAGTACATACATTTATCTTGTTTATACTCGTTTATTCATTCCGACGCTCCCAAAACAAAATATAGTATAAAAAGAATTAGAATTTTCATATGGATCATGTTCCCACATCCATCCTATAGCTAGGCGCCATGTAGCATCTAGTGGGACCTACTCAGCAGCTAGGTGGCCCCCACATACCCACAGAGGATGGGCTAGTACAGGCCAACAGACCAGAAAGTACTCTAACCACATTATAAAATCCTGAAATTCAGTGTACTTTTGTCCCATATTGAATAAATACAGTACCTCTACAATCCCACATTGGAGGAAGAATCCAAGTAGTCAAGTACAACCACACCAAACCCTATAAAAGGGAGTCGGTAAGCCTAATCCAGGTATCTGATTTTAAACCCACCAAGTATAGTTTAGTACATTTCTAGCTTGCCTGACCTTCAGTCTTGGAAAGTCTCCCCTGCTGACTTAAGCATTGGAGAGGCTTTCCTAGATCAACCCTATCCCAATCTCCTTTTGTCGATCACTGTAATTAATATTTATTTTTATTGTGATATTTTCACTTTTACCTAAAATATCTAATTCTAGGATTTCTTGACCTCTTGTTTGCTAATAACAATAACAATAAAGTTAGGATACCTAACAAGTTATGCATAAATATGGAAGGAGAAATATCAACAAGGGCTTGTACTTGTACTGATTGATTTTCTTGCAAAGTCGCAAGTCGCAACAAGTAGAACAAGAAAATAAATATAGCAATCTATTGTGGCGTCAAGAGTGGAATGACTGCTCACAATTTCATGAAATATACTGTACAGTATTAGTTTTGTACCTTCAAAATTGTCTGCACGTTTGCATCCATTCATTAATTCTGTGCAATATTTCTTTATTCTCAATGGAATTAAATAGTAATGTAAATTTCGGATTTTTATTTTATTGGTTGCACGAAGTACTTGTATTTTAAGTTTGAATAAAATGGTGTACCAATATATATCAAAATAATTCATAACTAAAAATTGTATAAAACGGAGAAGTATATAATTTTAATTTCATTATTTTTTTTTGTCTCTTTATATAAATTTATCGGTCAATACATGTTAAACTTTTAAAAATTATTATGGCTGAACAACAAGGAGTCAAGGATGATAACTTCTTCGTCAAAAAAAGGATGATAACTTCAGATGGTGCGACTATTTTGTACCAAAAGTATAGATTTATGAATATTCTTTATTTTGATGATTTTCTAAAACTACAGAGAAATATATAATATACTCCATTTCTTTTACTAAATTCCTGTTACTTCTACTTTACATGTTTGTCAATGCACAATTTATAAATGAAATATTTTTAAATATATATGAGTAAAAATTATAAAAATTGAATTTTAATAAACTATTTGTTAATACGATTCTAATAAAACCTCACTTGACTATATTCATTCATATATATTGAGGAGAATGAATTTAAAAGATTCTCACTATAACTGAATAGTGAGAACTATTCATCATGACATAAATTTARCGGAATAGAGGGAGTACTTCGTAGAATAGAAATTCATTATTATTCTACAATGGTACCATCTTTTGAATATTTGCAAGCTAATTCTCCTGTTCAATTATTTGAAAATTATTCAAAACAATTGATAAACCAAGGAAATCAACAGAATTAAGCTCAAGCGGTAAGCACTTTAACACTGCTCAGAAAATATTTTTAATTTGAAATTGATCTTCTGCAAAAACTTTTCCTAAGGGATTCATGCACTGTAGCCTATAGGTGAGGTGTGCATGCGTCCATGATCGAAAGTGATTAATGTCGGCAACTATGAAGTTATTGAAGTACTTCAATTCTTACAAATCGAAAAAAAAAAATACTGAAGTACACCGTATGTGATACTCACGATGAGGCCATGAAAGTGATATTGATTGGTCAACCCAACTTAAAGATCTAATGTTCCTAAATTTTAGGAATAAAATATATCTTGCCTTCATGATCAAGTGGTAAACTAGTGAAGTATTCCCTTCGTAAGACCGTAACACATTAATTGTAATGATTGAACATTTTTTCTCTCTATTTTATGTCATTAAATCGTTGCAAATAACTTATCGTGGTTAACAAAGCTATGATTCAAATCAACATATATATATACTTTGTTTATTATAACATGATGAAATTCATTTTGATTTGTGATAAAAACTTATATGATATTAACATCTAGGGCTCTAGGTCAATAATTATAGTCGTAACGACWAGGGACACTTTAAGAGTAGGTTGTTACATACTTACATATGTCCTCGTGTTGTTGCATGCCCTCAAGGTATCGAGATGTATAAGCTAGGATATCAAGTGAAATTGGAGGCTCGAATCGATACATATACAATATTTACACAGGTGTATACCATATTGAAATTTATTTTATAATTGCTAAATATTTAAAGGGTTTTGTAGAGATGGTTAAACCATCCTTGTGTTGTACATTAAGATGATGGGATAAAGAAGTGAAGGTTTGGTCAAAACAAGGAGAAAAGCGGATGCATTCCAGTAGCAAATTATCACGTGGCACGTGGCACGCAGCGCGGAGAGATTGTGAGGTAGTATTGCAATGGTATGGTATTGGTACTTGAGTTGTGTTTGTTATTGGTCATCTTCATCTTTATTGAATCACATAGTGCGTTAGTGAGTTTTTTCTCACGGAGCTTGGGTTTTCCACAATAATATCTTTGTATACCTTGTTCATTCGTTCATTCATGTTGGTTTGCTTAGTTCTTAGAGTTGTTACATCTTCCATGATTGTTAGTTGATGTGGGTTGAATCAGATCACAAAGTTAGTTTAACTCATGAGATTAATCCTAACAATATTTATGTTCATGTTATGTGAATGATTAAGTCAACTCCAATTGAAATCAAAATCTCATCACATGATTGATATTTAATCAATAATACATTATATCATTATTGGAGCAATAATTGTTCACCGGGTTGGTCAGTTTAAATACAAATATATATATATATCCAATTCAATTAGTATAAATAATAGGGTACAAAAATACTTTTTTAAAAAATCACTCAATAAGTTTCTATTAGGTATTATGGGTAGAGATGCAAACGGGTAGGACAAGGTGGATATTGTAATTTGCATTTTTAAACCTCGCCTAATAAGTAATAATGATATAGTACCCATCCCCGTGGATTGGTGGATGTATAGGTTTTCTCTTCATCTCCGCCTCGGTACTACATATAAACTCAACACATAGCTGTCAAGAATAGCATATCAATGCTAAAATAAGTAGAGTAAAAATAGAGATTGAATTTCTGATACAGAGTACTCTTTACTCCTTACTCCTTACTTAGCTTAGCTTAGACTAGTGTTTTGTGCACGCTATGCGTGCATGCGTGTAATTTATAATATATGATTAAATATTAAAATATTTATTGTTATTAGTATTATATATAGAATGACATTTAAAAAAAGAAATTATGTTGAAAGTACCATAGCTAATGAATATTTTAACACTTTATCACAAATTGAATGACTTGTTGAAAAGTTAAGACAATTTTTCTTCCAAGATTTATAGCACATTTAAAAAAATATCATCCATGAAAACCATAACTTTTTTATTGCTAAAAAAAGCTACAATAGTATAAAAAATGAACAAAATCAATTATATATTAATGAAATGAAAAAATTAGGATTGAAACTGAAACCGCTCTTTAAAATTTAAACGGAATGGTAGATGGAGGGGTGTAGAGTTGTCATATGTAAAGAAATCGTAACATTGTAYGAAGTGAATATAATTTATGAAGTTGTTATTTTAAAAAAAACTACACTATAATGTAGATATGTACTTGAATAATCATCATACATTAAGATTAATATACTTCATTTACATCATGTACATTCATACTAAAAAGAGAGAATTTTACTTACATAACAAAAAGATGTGTATTTGAGTGTTTTAGTTGATGGGGGAGAGAACCATGTCTTATATGTAGGAGTGTGTGCAAATTATTAATTTAAGAGTCTTGTTATAATTAGTGTCCAAATTYATTATAATATYTACTCCGTTATTAATGTCCAAATTCTTTAAAATTATATGATTAATGTTCAAATTCGTTATAAGTTATTTAATTAATAATGTCTAGATTCATTTCATTTTGAAAGATTGATATATAATTGGAAATTATTTAAATTTTGCACATTTTAGGAAAAAAATAATGTTAATTATCATTGATAAAAATCAATTAATTTTGGTTGATTGAGAAATTGATGGCTCATTTGTTCAAATTTTTTATATAGATTTATATTTATTTTGACTTAGAATTGTGTGATTTTATTTTTTTTAAAAAACTATATGTAATTAGTAAGGGTATGAATGTAATTTAATAGGGGGGACACCATTGCTCCCCCTTCCCTTATATTATAGAGATAAATAGGAAACAAGATAGAGTAAAAACGGTTTTTGCATTGATTTGTTTGTTTTTATTATATGGACTTCGTATGATAGACCAACACAAATAAAAAGGTAGAGCAATAACAAATACTCTCCGTTCCTAAATGTTCTACTCATTTCAGTTTAGTATGCATGTC
Source organism: Bassia scoparia (assembly GCA_008642245.1). Taxonomy (NCBI): domain Eukaryota; kingdom Viridiplantae; phylum Streptophyta; class Magnoliopsida; order Caryophyllales; family Amaranthaceae; genus Bassia; species Bassia scoparia. The sequence goes on along the minus strand of SNQN01001184.1, from coordinate 59,562 downwards.
AATGCTCGTTTTGTTTTGATCATATATTTTATCATACATACATTACCAAAAATTATAAAAATGATAGATTCTTGCAGTACTTATTGAAATGAACCAAATAAGATCTCACATGACTGTATTTTGACTTATGTGTTAAATTTTTTTAGAGGATTCTCTCATGTTTTGAATAGTGTCAAAATATCAAATGTATGCAACATTTAAGAACGGATAAAGTACAATACAATCGAGTTTGTACTACAAAGTACAAAGAAATTACTCCGTAGTAAAAAGTAAACCAAATTTTCATGGTTTATTCAATATCATTTTTGATTTTTTGTTTTAACATCGTTTAAATTGATATATGCAACAGAATGTATAAATTAAAAAAGTATTTAATACCATTAGAATCATAATCATTTGAAAAATTGATTAATGAAAAGTGAAAAACACTTTTACTAATTTTTTTTCTTCTTTTTCAAAAAATAAATAATTCAATAACAAACAAATGCTCGAGTTTACGATTTCATTTTTAAAAAAAATTATTTCTAGACCATAGCAAAAAAAAAATTGGTTAATAAAAAATTTAAAGGTGAGGTGGGATAATTTGCTCACACTACCTACGTATTCTATCAACCTGATTATCCAGCATTCTTCCATTTTTTTAATGTAATCAAATCTATAAATTGACCAAAATACAAAATCAGTTAAGATTTTCCTCATAACACTTTTTAATCCCCTAACTTTTCGAATAATTATTTCACTAGTATTAAATTAAATAAATACGTAATTAGACCCTTGATTAATTTGCTTGGTTTTGTCTTGATATAATGATATTGACTTAAGAATATGATGTATGTGTCACCCTTCTTTGATTGCCAAGTAGCTAACAATGACTTGAGCATTATTATGAATGAAAACGTTGAGTTTGGTACGTCTAATGTTAATATAGATTATTATAATTGTTAATTCTTAATTCTTAATTAGGTAAGAGTGTTTGTAAAGTGTAAATAGATATTGTAAATAATTTTGGAGTGTTTGGGAATATTTAATTATTGTAGGAGTACATAATTTTGGAGTGTTTGGTTTTGTATTAAGGAATAATATAGTACAATAATTAGTCCTAAATTAACCTATTAGTACAAATGTACAATAACAATTATTCATAAATTTAGAAATAATTTAGGAATATTTAGTTATTTAAATAATTTGCATCATTCATTATTGAAAATGAGTGTCAAACTACTAGTAGTACAGAAGTACAAACTCAATTATTGTGTGCTTTCTCCATATTCAATGTTCATAATCATTTGGCTACGATAGATACGTGTTGATATACAACTTTGATCATTAATATTTTTACATATATATACTTGTACTAACATCACAAACTAAACAAAAAATTAATATATTTTCTTGAAAAAATTACTTTTACTTTGATCATTAATATATATTTTTGAAAAAATTATTTGTACTTTGATCATTAATACTTCCTCCGTTTTTTATTAGATGACCCAGTTTCTATTTTAAGAAATTTGGAAATAGTTGTCCCACTTTGATTTTTTTTCCCTTTCAAGACATGGGGACCACAATAAATTATCATATAATCACACTTACTTTCTACTTTTTTGGGGTTCACAATCTCTTTCTCTCTATCTCTCTCATCTATGGGTCCCACATATTTTATTAAATTACCAATCTACTCACCTAATCACTTACATCAATATTTTGCCTCAAAAATCACAAAACCCAAAATGGATCATCTAAAAAAACGAAGGAAGTATATATTCTCGGAAAAATTGGCATAAAAAAGCACTAACTAAACAAAAAGTGATGTAACGTACATCACAAACTAACTTTGACATGCGCGGGTGCATGAATCAATAAAAATATAATTTTAGCTTAAGATTATTCATGCACTCTATAAGAAGAGGGTAAAAAAGTAATATTTCACAAGTGATAAGAAGATAAATGCGTCTTTTTAAGATAACGAAATATGTTTATAATATTCATATCTTAAAGATGTTTGTTAATCGAAATTCCACCAAAAATACACAACAAAACATTATCCTAACATTAACCTACATTACAAATTCACCTTATCTTATTATGAAATTTGAAAATCGAATGAGGTATGGGTATTCGTCACCCATCCTAAAGAAAAACCAGAAAAACCATGTTCGGGTTGTTCGGTTGTCCCAATCCGAATATCCGATGTGTTAGTGTTAGTGTTAGCGTTAGCCATGACGTAGTAGTCCGTATGTTGGTACCACAAATATTATAAGACGTACAATAATTCAATCCACACATTATACTCTTGTTGTATAGATTAAAATCACGGCAAATGAAAGAAAATAATAATTCAGGAACTTAAAAAACAAATGCTTAAAATGGAAATGATATCTATAAATGGCCCCCAGTTTATCAACTTGTTTGATGTCTTTTGCCAATTAAAACGACACGTATTATAAAGACAACAATACTTCATACTCCATAATAAATTACCTTAAATTAGAATTTGTTTTATTCAAATCTTATTTGCTTTATACAGAGTAATAAATTAAAACAAATATGGTAAGATTATTTTATACAGTAAAAAGTATGTTTTTGTAATTGGATTTTTTTAATTTTCATTTATCATTATAGTTTATCCGTTTCTTGAATAAGTTATCATCATTTTTTATTTATATATATTTTTTAGAAAAGAATAAGTTATTATTTACGATTGTAATATTGCAGTGAGTGAGTTAAAACGGTAGGTATATTGAAAATAGAATGTTAAAAAATAAAGACATTGTAGATAATCCACGGGTGATTAAAAAATAGCAGCTATTTATGAATAGATGGGGCAAAATGTTTTTTTTTACTTTTCTTTTATTTTCAAAAAAAAAAATTTAAAAAGAAAAATAAAGTGAACTCAGTGCCCAACAAGTATCCAACACCATGCGAAAAAAAGTTCAAGTGGGGTCATGTATTGAAAATAGTACGAAAAAGCAAGTGATAAAAAATATTGCAACGATATTTACAATTTTGACAATGAATAAATATATTTTGACATTACTTGACAAAATTATTGAAATATCTATTTATGAATAATTGCTTTCAAATAAAAGTTATTGGTAGATAATTTAGAGATGATTTAATTGGAGATCCCTAAATCTTTATAAAATCAATTAAAATAAACCCGATAATAACTCCAATAAATTGTCATATAAGAACAAAGGGAGTTCTCCTTTGATACGCTCCTAATTTTATTTGTTCCATTTTCTTTAATAACACGTGGCTTTTCCATTGTCGTATACTTATATTTGTTTTCTAAGTTAATTTTTATTTATTTATAATAGACAGAAGAAAATTGACAAATTCAATTAATTATATGTACTTTAATCTAAATTTGAGGTTTATCCCCCTCATTTGCATTAAAAAAAACAATTTCAACTAATTTTTATCAAAAAATACATTATGCTAATTGTGTTTATAAAGACTAGCTTTTTATCTATAATTTATAAGTTGTAACAGTTTTCATTTTATATGACTTAAATAATAATATCCCTTTATTGCAAAGATTTTTTTCAAAAGCATAATATAAACCCCATGACTTGCTCCAAATTCGCAGTTTCGAAACAAATAATGTTGGCCAAAAGGCCTACACATTTGTACACAAATTAAAGTAACACAACTAACAATACAAACTTTTAAATTGAAGCATTCAGATTTTGATTTGATTAGGCCCTCACCTAAGCTAGCAACAAATAATGCTTTGTTTTGATCCATTCAAGTCATGTGATGATCGAACTTGAATGAATGGTATGGTTGAACCCACGACAACTGTGTTTGGCCTCATCTAATCTCCTTTACTCAATCATTTATCAGCAATCTGCCACAGTACAAAATGATGACAAAGTGTTTTGTATGTATCATATGTATTCGGCAAAAGCTAACAATCGCCCCCTGAGACGCGTTAGATAAGATAACAAAAAATGAAAATATTAAATGAACATAAATATTAATTACACCGATTAACATATGAATTTGGCATGCATTCTGAGTTTAACGTCATTTTATTTATAGCTTATCTAACGCATCGGGGCGTCCGTTAACAATATCGATAATTTGTTTGTGATTAGAAGTTTGTAAAAGCTAATAGGATTAGTTATGAGAAATCTCTATAAATCGAGCTAATTAGGAGAAATTAAACATGTTGAATGTAATTGAATGAAAACTCTTGAGAGATCGAGTATCATCCTCTTGAATGTTCATATTTAAGAATTAAGTTAGTATCGATACAATCTTTAGTTTGTTTAATTAGTTTCTCATATTCTTTATAATAATATTCATCTTTATTAGTTTATTTTCATTGTTAATCCATTAATTCACAAAATCCAGCCACCAATCTTCATTATACTATATAATACCACTGTCCAATGCCAATCATGTTATTTCATAACAATATGCTTCATCCCCAACAAACGTAGTTGACTTGGGATCCTCTGAGTTAAAAAATGGTAGAGTTGTAAAGTTGTGAAAGTAAGAATTTTTAGATATTTTTTTATTTCACTTTACTTTTTTTTAAAAAATTTAAATTTATGCATGATCAATATTAAATATTTATATTGTTTAAAGGATTTGAATTTATTGAAAACTACAGAGTTAAAATCTAAAAGATCCAAACCCGAACAAATATACTTCCTATCTTTTTTGTGCATTTTGTCAGCTTTCTTTAAGCGCTGTAAAACAGGTTCAAGGACTTCAAGGGGAAGGTTAGCTATAGATATGCTCGTGTTTGTCAGCTAAAACCTTATGATTTACCAGTTGCTTTAGCTTGATAGATCACATGCAGGTCACAAGTGGTGTTCATTACTCATTTCATAATTTCTCCTGTCATAGATTATAGATATATATGTAGTTACCAAATGTCATCAATCATATAAGGTTGTGTATATATGTTTGGAATCACCATTTCATTTTAATTACTGAATTTCAATTTGGAATTAGAAATTTTGGTATTCAAATAAAAATTTTTTGTTTGGAAATAAGAAGAATTATAAATCCTAAATTTCAAATTCACTACGGAGTATATATGTCATTTGGATAAGAAGTGAAAATGTAAACTCATAATTATTCAAAATAATCTCAGATAGTGTGTTCATAATTATATATGCTTACGGAAGTATTTTCCAAATTTAGATGACACTCATGACAGGTTGTAGCATCAAGGAGTATTGTCGTGTATATGACGATGAACGGATCTGATGATAGTATACTATTATACGCGAGGGAGAAAGACTTAGAGAGTGTGGAATTACGAATGACATGGCTTTGGATGTCATTTTAAATTCTCAATTGTTTCATAAGTTTTTAAAGGTACTTCAAGAATTTGGTCTAAATTCTAGATTTGAAATTTTAATCAATTAAACAATAAATTTGATCAAATACAAAATTTCAAATGAAATTATTATATCCAAACAGAGCCTAAGGGAATTTCCATTTAGTATCACTAAGTATATGTTTCATTTAGTACCACTATTTTAGTTTTAATCCTAATGATATCATTAAAATAACGCTTAAATTTGTATAGTAACATGGATGTTAGTGTATTGCTAGTGAAACGTGAATAAAGCTTTAAACAAACACTCATACTCTAAGCAATTACCTGAACATCTAATTTAAACTACTAATCAATGATAGCTGACAGTCACTACTTTTACCACTGCACACAGATCCAATATGTTGTTTTTATAATATTTTATAATATGTAGCATAAGGTATTAGGAAGTAGTTTACCCATGAGTCATGATAGATACACCGCTGTGTTGGGACAAACCCCTCAACCCAACGATGTCTATGAAATATACAATGATGTCTGTGCAATACACTTTGATGTTTATGTTTTTTTTTTCATTGTATTTTTCGCTCCCAAAAGATATTAAAAAAAAACAGACGAACATCATTGTAATAAGAATAAACATCGAAGCAACATGCATATACATCAAATCAATTTATATAGACGTCAAAAAACGTTAGTAATCAACCCTTATCCCAACGTCGTGTTGCATAGATAGTTAATCGTTTACCCATTGAGTAAATAAAGTTTTTCCGGTAATTTATTCGGTGGGTGTACAAAGTTGTTTACCTACATAAACATAACTAATTAACTACCCGACAAGTACGGATTATCATTTTTCAACAACCCCTCACCCCGCGTTTTACTTTTCCCCAGCAAATATCGAAGCCAAAAAATAATAACACTCCCCAAATCACACTAGGGTTAGGGTTTTTGCGCAAGTTTCTCAATTCGATTTTCAATTCAATGACTGATTATCATCGATCAGAAAGTATGAGTGGCGATCATGCTAAGTCTTCTCCTCGAAGAGGATCTGATGATCGAAGCTCTCGTTCTAAGGTTTCATTTCAATCTCCTCTGATATTTAACGATTTTAATTTTTGAATTTAATTTTGCTAAAGTTTCATTTTTTTTTAGAATTAATTAATGTTTTTTAGGACGAATGTGTTTCCCTTTTACATTGTTGCATGATGTATTTCATTTTGTCGTAATTTTTTCATGAATTAAGGTTGATCTCAATTAAAATTTTTGTTGTTAAAGGGGTAATTGCTTTATTGTTGATTTTGATTCGGAAGTGTCATGTTTTACTAATTAATTTTGATGCTTTGTTGTGTTGGTCTTTTAATTATTCATTTTGGTACGGTCTTTGTAATTGAAGAGCTTGCAATGTCTGATATCTAAATTTTGATTTGTTTCTCTTTATATGCTAGTTTTAAAGAGTTATGTTAATGAATCCAATTCATTATTAATCATGTAAACCGGCAGATAGGTTTTATGGAAAATTGAAGTTACTTAATTTGTAAATCTTACCAACACATTAGAATTGGTTTTCTAATTAGGAACAAGATTAACAAACAAGGCCGGACTGATCTTTTCCCAAGTTATTGAACTAGATTCCTCGATTGTTTGTTTGCATAATTTATTCTTCTAATCTCTTGATTGATAGCATTTAGCTCTTATTGGGGAACTAGTAGATAGCCACTCAAAAAGCATTCAAAGTAATCTTAGAAGTTATAAAAATAGAAAAAAAGAAAATCAAAATGCGACTATGAAAAAGTATTTACATAAATGATTAAGGCTCCGTTTGTTTTGACGGAAAACATTTTCCCGGAAAATGTCATTTTCCTCCTTGTTTTAGTTTTCCTTTGTTTGTTTTGGAAAGGGGTGGAAAATCATTTTCTTCAAAGGAGAAAATGTCATTTTGGAAAAGGAAAATCATTTTCCTTTTGTAAAGAAGGAATGCCACAATTTCCTCCCCACTCCTTACATCTCCCTTATTCATTCCCTCACCCTTCTTTCATTTCTATTACATTTTTCATTTCCTTCATGAGTTTTCCTCTAATCAAACAAATAAAGGAAAACTTTTTCCTAGAAATGATTTTCCATGAAAATTGATTTCCCTAGAAAATGATTTTCCATGAAAATTATTTTCCTTCAAAACAAACGGAGCCTAAATGAGAATCAGCAGGAACTTAACAATTATATGAGAAGTGATGATAAAGGCGGTCGGATACATTAATGCTTATGGAGATGGCAGAAATTATAGGAAGTGCATTTGCTTTTGAACCAATCGTTTGTTTTAAAATAGAAATAACGAGCATTTAGAAAGCTAAATTGTAAGCATTAAAGGTTTTGTTGTGTTGGGGGAAAGGGAGTTTGATTGAAATTGAATGCCTTTTTTTTAAAAAATATTCCAAAATAATGAATAGGGATTTATTTATGGCATACGTCATTAGGGTTATTCTTAAAAACTCATAGGAAGATATAGATATTGTCTAAATTTCTTTGTCAGTGATTGAGTCCTTTATATCTCAGCATAAGTCACGTGAATTAGACCATGAGATGCCAAGAACAAGAGAACGGGAGCATCACCGAGAACGGGATCGAAGAAGTGATCGTGATGATCATCGTAGGGATTATAGAGATAGAAATGGCAGGGATGAAAGAAGAAGAGATTATGGAGGGCGTGAGTCTCGTGACTATGAAAGGTGGTCCTGTTATTGTTAATCTTGTTTACATATATCTTAACACCATTTTGGCTGTTGTTTGGACTTGAATTTTGGGATCTCTACTCTTCTATTATGCTCTTCCATGATTTGAAAAAAGATAAGCATTGCAATGCTCCTGATGGCAACCTTACAATTTCTTTATCTAGCTGTACATGGGGATGGTTTAGCTGTTATACTTTTCGATTGATATTCTTGGTCTTATTCTTATGATTTTTAGGTCTCATGACAGAGAAAAGAGACATAGAGCTAGATCACGTTCTCGCTCACCATCTCATTCAAAGAGGTATGCAAGGTTGTCTGTGGAGTCTACTATCTTTTAACTTCATAAAATTGTTTTTTTCCCCTCCCTACTTTATATCTGGGGTTTAGAAATGTTCATCTGGTAATGTTGCTTGGTTGACTTCTTAAACTAATTTTTGAGGCCTGGTGGTATTACAAACACTTTAGGTGGGGTGTTATGATTATTTTAATCTAGTCATAGGTTCAATGATGAATGATCTTGCTAGTACTCTGTAGTCTCTATATTAGTTTCATTGTTTTAGTTTTAGAATAGTTATAGGCACTCAATTTTGTCCGCGTCATGTTGAGGATAGCTATTACTCTTTATATTTGTGTGATTGTAATTAGTGTTATAGAAGAATGGATATTGAATTTCGGTGGATATTATGGAGTATACATAGATATTCAAAGTAGTTCTAGTTTCAATGCCTGTGACAGCCAATTAATTTGAAGGCTAGATGCCTTCCAGATTATATAAGATTATAAAATTATCATAGTATTGTTATAAAATTTATTGTGCTGTTTATTGCCAAGCATGACGTGAGAAAGAAATTGGTAGGAGGGGGGATGGTTGTGTGCTAATATTTTTTGCTTTTAGTTTTGCTTGTTTCATCTATGGTGTTAGCGGTAATTTGCTATGTGGAACATGTGTCCTTGGTAGTTGATGAAATCTGATTCATCTCTTTTTAAGAGTTAAGATGTTGGATATGGTGTGGAGTTAGCTGAGGGCCTGTGGCCAACAGTTCTATATTGCTTAGGGAAATCTATGTGGTACAAAATGTGTTTTTTTTTTTAAATTTATATTTTTTAATTTTTAATTTTTAGTTATGGGTTTGAAACAGGGTTCAATTCTTGTGTAAGTTCAAGAGGGTGCATTTGGTCAAAAGCTTTAAAGATAGCTGAAAGGGTTAGCTGGTTAGATTTATCTAGTTGCCTGCATTTCCTTGTTGTATCAAAGACTTACTTTTTTATGTTAGGTCTATTCTGCAGATTTATGCAACTTTGATGTTTCAAAATGTTTTAGGAGGGTATGATTTAAGTGTCAATTGCTAAATGCTTGGTTGTTGGGATTGGTTCCCTTTAGCTTCATTTTGCTTTTCTTTGTAGCTTTTGCAGCTCTTAGTAAGCTGTTATGCACTTATGCCATTCATTTTTGGTTCTATGCTAGGGGCTTTGAAATTTTGAACTTACTGTGTATTTGTGTGTGTAGCAAGCGGGCAAGTGGCTTTGACATGGCACCACCTGCAGGCAACATGATGTCCAGTGCTCCAATCCAAGGCTCACAAGGTTTGCTAAACATTTGTCTATAATAAATCCATATAACACTTTCTTTAGTTTTTTGTCCAGATTAGAAGTTCTAGAATGTAATTAAATTAATTTATAATGTTACTTTGTTGTTTATATACATAGAAACTGAGAATTGTTGCTGTGTTGTTGGCTGTGTGTGTGGTTCCTAGTTTGTTTGTATGCTTATCGTGTGGGTAAGGAAGACAGTGTTGGTTTACTTGTCCAACTGTGCTACGCATGGACATGAGCACTGTAGCTATTGTGTTCAACGGGAACAATGTCTTGCAAGGCTTAGCGAGATCCTGTCCGCCGTCGACTGACAACTGTTGTCCCTTTGGTAGCTTACGAAATAATCACCAGCTTCTTCCATGATGGATTTTATCTCTTATTTATTGTACAAATGTACTTAGGTATGATATAGGTTATGTACTTGATGCATCAAATGTTAGGAATATGTATATAAAAATGTATATTAGATATTTATTTGACATAAATAACTTCTTGCAATTGCTTTCTGACACAATGGGACTCACATTGATTGAGTTTGACTTTCTGTATACCTGCTTATGTAGATCAATTACCAGGTGCGCCTCAGCCAGTGGCAGGGCTTTCACAGAGTATGTTTACTGGAGGGCCTACTCAGGTGTGCATGGATAATACTCTGACCTGTTTCCTTGATATTTATTCCTTGTTCTTTAGAGTATCCTGCATGTATGTCCTATTTATTGCTTATTGATTTTCCCCCCTGTTTGATTAGTTGGGATCCCTCCCTCTGATGCCGGCACAATTCATGACCCAACAGGTAATTAGATACCATCCATGTATACTTTGTCTCTTCATCTTAATTATATTTCTAAGTGGTGTTCAGCCTTTCTTTTCTCACTATTTTTCCTATTGAGTAGGCTACTAGGCATGCTCGCCGAGTTTATGTTGGTGGACTTCCTCCCTCAGCTAACGAGCAGGTTGTATTCTCTGTCTGTGTTGTACTGTACTATGCATCGTATATGTTTGGTATTTTGTGATGAACAGCAAATCCTGTGTCATTTCTGAAGTATAAAATTTTCTTCATGAATATCAACATTGCGCCTTTTTTTTTTTACTAAGCTTCTTTATACTTGATCCCTGTCTTTCCACTCCATCAACCATTATTCTTACTTTATGTTTTCTTTCTGTCCACTTTAACTCTCTTTTTTTTTTTAATCACTCTTAACTCTTGTCAACCACAAGTGTGATGAACGTTTTGGGACAAAATGGCAAGAGAGAGGGAGGGAGGGCGATAGGGAGCTGAATACCTAGAGATGCTAGAATTTTTTTCCTTCCTCCGTTTCGAATTACTCGCTACACTTTCTATTTAAGGAAGTTTCAAATAACTTCCTACACTTCCTTTTTGGGCAAAACATTCTCTCTATCTCTCTCCTCTCACATGGGTCACCTTTTTCACTTTCTCTCTATCTCTTTCTTCCCTTAGGAGTCTGTGATTTTGAGAGTGTAGGGACTATTTTGAAAGGGAGGAAGTATTTATTTTTGAGCCAATTACAAAGTCACAAACTGCCTTACGTCCACATGGCTTGTTAAACTGGTTCCTACTTGTGATTCCCATTTGCCCATAGCTCATAAATGGGATTAATTTGTGATAACATGTAGTAGAGTTTGTTTTGATTGGATCAATTGTATTTGGTTGTTGGTATTATCCATGTCAAGAAATAAAATAAAAAAAATGACGATTTTCACATTAGAATTTGACAAAAAAAATTTAGTTATTGGCTTATTGCTGGACCTCAATTAGATGGTCGCTAATCAGGTATACATTCTATACATGTGTTGTTGACAAGAGGAGGGGGTTTGGAGCTGTGGGTAATTGAAATCTCATTAGAGTTGGTAAGATTGCGGGAAAGGTGAAAAAAACTGACATGGGGATAAATTAGCTGTGAGAGAAAATGTCTAGCTTATAAAAAGGGTGATCTAAGAGGAATGACATCCAAAAAAGTATTGTGATTATTCTGTCTTGTGAGTTTCCCAGCAGTCTAAGCTGTTGAAGTTATTTGCTTTAAACCATGTTTCAAGTAATGCAGGCAAATCAACATAGATTCATTTCAATGTGAGCAATTCTGACCATGTCTAATGATAAATAATTCCTCTTGATTTCTGCAGACAATAGCAACCTTCTTCAGCCAAGTTATGACTGCGATTGGTGGAAATGCTGCCGGTCCTGGTTCGTTGGATTGATTAATTACTTACATTAATACCATTTTTTTTCCCGTTTACATTTAAGTCACTTCATTCTTGCTTCTATTTTTTTTTTTTTTTTGTTTGATTCTTACTCGAAAACATGTTTTTGTAATTACAGGAGATGCTGTCGTCAATGTGTATATCAATCATGAAAAAAAGTTTGCTTTTGTAGAAATGAGATCTGTTGAAGAAGCATCTAATGCAATGGCATTGGATGGCATTTCGTTTGAGGTATGTTCATTCCCTGGCTTGATTGTTTTACCCATCATATCTTCTTGAGCTTGCTCACCCTTCTTAAAATTACAGTGAGGAATGTGGTATGTTTGTTGAGGTTTACATCATTGGATTCTTGCAAAATTAATTAGTAGGAAAACTTACCTTTTCAGTGGCATTGTTTCATTATTCAAAGTGTGTTTGATGATCTAATATCAAGGATCATCAATAGGTTTAAAGTCGATTTGTAATAGTCCAAGTTCCCTAATCATATTTCAACTATAAAAGGGTAGTGTTAGGTTTAAATGTAATGTATCATTGGAAAAATATTGTATTTCTATGTGACATGTCTTTATTCTAAGAGCAACCTTCTGGAAAAGGCTTATCTTATCTCTTCTAAGCTGCTTTCGTTTATTACATCCTGTTTTCTCTGCTGGAAAACTGGAACAAAGAATGGACCATTAACTTCTGATTTATCAGTCTTTCTGAGCATGAATTAGGATTTGCTTGTATGCCTAGTTCACTATCTATACATATCATTCGTTTTCAGTTTATCTTGCTTTGCAGTAATTTAAATTGTTAATTTTTGTTCTTTTACATTGCAGTAAAAATTCTGGTCACAATGCTGTTTATATCACATATGTAGGCTAGACTATATTAGAAAACCAAATGTGACTGTGATTTTACATGTTGAAGAATAAGGCTCAGATGTTTCTATTTGTAAATTATTCACATACTGAATAGCTTGTTTCTCTTGGATTTAATGATCCAGTAGTTAGTTTGATGATTTGGCCAACGGTTTCAGAGCTGTGGTTGACTGCGTATTGATTATTTTATTGCTCATTAAGTTCCTTTTGTCATCTTAGGGGGTTTCTGTGAGAGTGAAGAGACCCACTGATTATAATCCAGCATTAGCTGCAGCCCTTGGCCCAAGCCTACCAAGTCCCCATCTAAATTTGGCTGCTGTTGGTCTTGTGCCAGGGTGAGTTTTCTTTTATGTTGTTTAAAACAGAACAGTTTGTAACACATTTATGATGGTGATACAGTACACCAATATCCTGTTTACTTTGTTTTTATAGTAAATGAAAGTTCTTTCTTGCCTACTCATGAATAAAAAGTGAGCAAAATACTATGAAATTTCAACCCATAATACAATATAGTAATTTGTTTAAAAATGTTCATTTATCTTGTTGTTCTAAAGCAGAATATATTGGTTTAGAGGAAGCCAAACATTATTAAGTTGTTGTGAAATGATACTTTGTCAGCTGGATAAATGAGATGTTGGTGTGATTTTTGTTGTTTTTCGCATATGTTGAACTGTTTATTTAAAATTTTGTAGAGCTATTTGGGTCTTTGGGTGTTGGAGACTTGGTGTTTTGCTTTGCTCTTACACTTTGTTTGCCCTAGTTTATGGGTGAGAAATTCATTTTGTCTAGTCAAATCGACTTTGATTTGTATATTGGACAATGATCATCTGTGGAGTCTTTTGCTCACAGACATATTGGCATGTTGACCTAGGGTGAGAATAAAATAGGATTTTTAAGTGCTAGCATCTACTTCTTTTCTTTCATGTACATTTTGTTATTTAACTTAAACTTTCCATCTAAGTCAAGAACGATTTGGATAAAACGATAAAGAAATTGGATCCTGTCTCTGAATGTTTGGGATTATACTGGATTGTGTCTTATGGGCTCTGATCTGCATTTCCAAAAAGAAATTGAATTTGCGATGTAGAGGAAAGAGGTTTAGTGTAAGACATTATGAAAAGAGGTGGCTATGCTAGTGCCTTTAAGTTTTATTGAACTTGATAAGTAGAGAAAAAAAGGCCTTTATCTTCCATTTTACTAAGTGTGATAGTCATTTGTTTTGTTTTTCATATGTCAAAGGGATTTTTTTAAAGGTTCTCTTTTGCTTGTTGTTTCTACTGCTTTATTTTGTCGTCTTCAACTTTTGTATGTTAGTGGATTAAATTAGATTTGCTCATTAAGATGGACAAAAATGACATGAACCAAAATGATCACATCTTATGACATCCAGCATAAAACTTTGTCAGCGAGCATAAAACTTTGTCACATCTTATGACATGAACCAAAATGAACACTTTTGGTTCATGTTAACCGATCCCTCATATGGGATTAAGGCTTTGATTGATTGATTGCTCATTAAGATGGAATGGGAAGCAACTTCTCAATTGTTAAGAGTGTATATTGGGAGAGCCTTTAAAATACTACCATGAGTACCTAAAATTAGGTACTCCAACTCACATATAATCATTTCATGTTTTGCTCATTTTGATAAATGCACAACTTGAAATGAGCAAAAAAATGTGAAAAGGAGTACCTTGAAATTTCTAGCATATTGCTCCTTATTTTTATCTAGGAGTATCTGAAATGCTCATTTGAGTCTCTTTAGGGCGCTGGCTTATTTTTAGCTCAGTAGCAGAGGGTGTGTTAGGACAGGAAAGATATGATGATCAACTGAAATTGAAAGGGCAATCGAGTTTTAGACAGGGTGGAGTAACCTCAGTTATCTATGCAGGGAATTGATATTTCCTTATATTCTTTTCTGCTTGTTCTTGTATATGTACAATCCAGCCTTCTGAAATATATGATTGTTACCTTATCTGTTTTTATCTACCAGAGTAATGGTTCTTTAATTTGTTTATCAGTGCTGTAGCTGGGACAGAAGGACCTGACCGTATTTTTGTTGGAGGAATACCGTATTACTTCAATGAAGATCAGATGCGAGAGTTGCTGCAGTCATTTGGGTGTGTGGCTGCTTCTTTAACTGCTTTTTGGCTGACTCTTTCTGCACCTTTTATTTACCCAATAGTTTTTCATTGATTCAAACTGATTAGTAATACCCTGTTTTTTCTGATCTGTATTTCTGGACATTACTAAATGAAGCTGAAGTATAGTTTTCAATACGGACTTTACTTTATTTTATTTTTTTCTTGATTAATACTTATTCTATGAAAACTATCTTTTACATTGAAAGAGAATCAGGCTTTAGTAGTTTGTGATTATTCTTTTTTAAGAGAAGACACTAAAATAATCATCATATATTCTTGTGATTAATTTAACTAGATATATTTATTCTTGCTATTTGTTTCATCACAGACCTTTGAAGGCATTCGACCTTGTGAAGGATAGAGACACAGGGAACTCCAAGGGTTATGGCTTTTGTGTTTATCAGGTCAGTCTACTTTGTGCTTCATGTGATCTAGGTCTGGAGAAGCTTTTTTTTTTGCTTTTGGTGGGTGTGGAAAGTACCATGGGGGAAGGGATTGAGTAATATCTTTAACTTGTAATTTGTTTACTGTCCCAAGTAACTGTCTAGTCCCTTTTTTATGTTGTAGGATTCAGCAGTGACTGATATTGCCTGTGATGCTCTCAATGGCTTGAAGATGGGTGATAAAACTTTGACTGTAAGAAGAGCTGCTGTCAGGTATGTCAATCGATTGCACTAGAATCCTGCCTGTCTGAGTTCTATTGTGGCTTTTGGTGCTTGCAAGTTGCAACATCAGCACTATTACCTACAGCACCGTCCCTTTAGGAAGCTCACTCTACTATACTTTAGAAACTTCAAACTTGCCTGTCTGAGGTCTATGGTGGCTTTTAGGAATCACTCTGGATCAGCTACGAAAGGAATCTTAGAATGGACTTCTCCAATATGCCAGTTTATTTATTAGATTTGAAAAGGTTGCAAATTTTGTCAATTTAGAAGTACAAGCACTATACCTCAAATTCATTAGTGAACTATTAACTGGAAGAATTAACAATACTCATTTGCCGAAGGAGCAATCTCTATGCATCTGTTATTTGATATCTTGAATGGAATAAGGTGAGCTTTAGCAGTCAATGCAGCATGATGTAACTCATCCTGTCCTTTAGAGTCAAGATTCTTCAGAAGCCCTTTCAAAGACTTCAGCTTATGAACAAACATTTAAATAAGACAGCCATCAACTGTCCTATCCCACCTTGCTGAGATAACCTCCTGAAAGGAAGGGTTCATAATCCAATGATTATGAAACCTAAAAGGAGCAACCTCTACCATTTGATAATCCTGTCCTCTGTCATTTGATATCAACTTCTAGAATTATTTGGAGCAACCCCTAGTACAGATTTTCAAAAAACTATGCCTTTGCATTATGGAGGAGTTATGTTCATATGTTGGATAAGTGGACAGAATTGTACATCTGCTGTAAAATCCATCAAAGAATAAGTTTGAAGCCTGACCTGTGAATTTTCTAATTTCTGTGGTTATTGATTCAGTGTTTTTTTTTTTTTTTTTTTTTAAAAAAAAAAAAAATAAAAAATTACTTTATTCATGTATGTTTATGAAGAAGGTCCTGGCAATGTGGCAACTAAGTGTATTATATTGTTTAGGGAGAATCTCCATCCTCTAATGTCATGTATGTCACACCTTGCTTCAAACGTTGTTGTTTGTATTGTTGGCTGCACCTGTTAAAACTCTCACTGATACCCAAGCCCTAGTTGGAGTCTTTGAGGCCAAAATTTCCTAATTTCGTAGTATTGAACTTTTTGTTTCTTAAGATTATTAACAAATAAATGGTCAGGGAATCCTTTAATTAATTTTTTATTTTTAATATATTTTGTTCAATATTTTTTCCTTCCAAATTTTGCTAAGAAGTTTCTGTTTGATATAGATTTTGACATAAATGATATGACTGTTATATGTCATAATTACCTGAAATTAGTGTACAGACTTGTTTTTATTGATCTTATATTTAATTACTTTGAGTCATAGGGACCTGTTTCATCTTGAACAGTTGCTCTAGTAGTTTTTACTTGTTTGAATTGTGCTTTCATGAAACAAAATGGTTCCATTCTTCCTTCATTTTTGGATGATAAATATTTAGTAACCAATTTTAGGCTATACAAGTAGCATTTAGTTTGTTGCTACTGGTTCTGTATCTATCTGAGCCTGTTTAATTCCTTTTATTTTATTTATGTTATTTTCCGGGTATGCATCTGCAAGTTTATTATCTGAATATGCAATTTTGGAGATGCAGTTAAACTGTCTAGACTGAGTCACATTATACCAATCAATCATAGCCTTAGTCCCATTATTGGGGTCGGCTAACATGAACCAAAAGTGATTATTTGGGAAAGTCATCCACATAGAACTAAGTCACATTATATATAGTTCTAAAATCCAACATAATGTAGTATCAGAGCACAATGTATGCTTAGTGTAGACTTTTGTATCTCAAATTTTGACAAGTGTTGTGACACAACAATGCAGCAGTGGACAGGCGAAATTAGAACATGAAAATCTATTGGCTCATGCGCAACAACATGTAGCCATGCAGGTAAGCACTGCTTCCTTTCTGATTCTTTAATCTTTATATCTGGGAACTTGGTAGAAAACTATTTACAGTTTAATGTGTTTAGTGTATGAAAAAAAACTACCTAATCAAACAAATCCTAAAAAGCTACCTGAAATTTAAATTTTGTCTTTGGTGTAACACACTAACACGTAACATACCAATTTACGGAGTACATTATTTTTTTCCGCCAATATTTAACTAAATCCTGATTCAACACCTTCACGTATTTACCTCCACCATCGCTCCTACCTTCTCTGTATCACCATTTTCTCTTCCAGATAGACTTCTGATTTTACCTCTACCATAATCGTCTCTGCCTAATGCCTACAATACCACCTGGACAACCACAAACCTGTTTAGCATTCACTCCTTTTGTTGCTTCGTTGTTATTGCCACCATGATGCCATAACCTATTAATGGAAAAGATTGAGGTTAGGATGCTTGAATTTTTAATGGATAAGTTAATTGTATCCATTTTTTATAGTGTTACTAAATCCAAAATCTCGATATTAACATTTCTGTTATTTGTACCGAAAGTTGAGTAGTTCCCCTCAATTTTCCTTTTTCTTTATATTTTACTAAGGTGTTCTGAATCTATTAACATACTTGCACCGACAGAAAATGGCTTTTGAAGCTAGTGGTTTCAATCTTAATGGAGTCGCATTACCAAATTCTGCGAGCACTGAAAGTCCTACCAAAATTCTTTGTTTGAATCAGGTATTCATGTTTTTTTTGCAAAGGTTATCTAAATTCTATAATAAGCAATGTTATGCATCTTCATTGCTCATTCTATGGTTTTGCTGTTGTCAAGGTGGTAACTGTAGACGAATTGAGAGACGATAACGAGTACGAGGAAATTTTAGAAGATATGAGGGATGAATGTGGTAAATTTGGTGAGTGCTTTGAATCCAATTCTCAATAACTAGCTATTTTATGCTCACGGGCCATCGCTGCATACTTGCCAATTATTTTACCATGTCGTCTAGTTTAATCAGCTGTACTTCTGTACCACTATTTTAGTTGTATGGTTTTTCTCTTGTCCAAATTTTACTAGGGGTGTAGATGGTCAAGTTTCCACTGACTGCTTGACCTGGAGGGTGATTGCTCCTTTTTGGTCGGCTGATCTAAGTGTCTCACTCCAAGCCATTGGTTTCATGGACCAATAATTAATACTTCCGTTTTCTTTTAGATGCACCAGTTTCTTTATACGGAAATTTCCCAGAGGATGCACCACTCTCTTTTTTTTTTTTTTTTTTTTTTTGGATTGTGGACCGTAATTAAAATATTCATTAATCACTTTTCAATCACTCTTTTTTTGTGGGGACCACATAACTTTTCCCACTTACTCGGATATTAGGTTAAGTAACTGAACTTATGTACCATGAAAATAAGTCCAAAGAAACAGTGCCTTACTTTAATCCATTTTCTTTCTTTTTTGGACCCCACCTGTATGATTAAAATACCCTTCAATACACCTCATCAATCTACTAAATTTTGCCTCGATTTCCGAAAAATGCACAATGGTGCATCTAAAAGAAAACGGAGGAAGTATTTGGTTTAATGTTATAGGCTATTAGGCTTTATCATCTATCAAGTCAGTCAATCAATCAATCATAGCCTTAATCCCATATGTGGGGTCGGCTAACATGAACCAAATGTGATTATTCCGGGAGGTCATCCACATAAATTTTCCTCCTCCACTCCCTCCGATCGAGAGCCTCACTCTCTTGCAAATCCAACTACTTCAGATCTTTTCTAACTCCTTTCCACCAAGTCATTTTTGGTCTCCCTCTCCCTCGTTTAAAATCCCCTTGATCCCACTCTTCCACTCTTCGCACCGGTGCCCCCTGAGGTCTCYGTCTTACATGCCCAAACCAACGCAAGCGGTTTTCCCTTAACTTGCTTGCAATATCTGCAACACCAACTTTCTGGCGGATAACTTCATTTCTTATTCGATCTCGTAGAGTGTTCCCGCACATCCATCTTAAYATCCGCATCTCGGTGACCCCAACCTTTTGAAAATGCTCTTTCYTGGAGGCCCAACATTCCGTACCATAAAGCAAAACTGGTCTTATAGCAGTCCTGTAAAATTTTCCCTTCAGCTTTAAAGGGATGCTTCGATCGCATAACACTCCTGTAGCCGCTCTCCATTTAACCCACCCTGACTTAATCCTATGAGCCACATCTTGGTCAATATCCCCATTCTTTTGGATGATTGACCCAAGATACTTAAAGCAATCACTCATGGTCAAGTCCTTTCCGTCCAACCTCACCACTCCATCGTTGGTCCCCACTTGAGACCCAAATCGACATTCCAAATACTCAGTCTTACTCCGACTTAGCTTAAATCCTCGAGATTCCAACTTTTGTCTCCATTGCTCCAACTTGGCATTAACCCCAGTTCTAGTTTCATCCACCAATACAAATCATCCGCAAATAACATACACCATGGTACCTCCTCTTGGATTGGCCTTGTCACTTCATCTATAACCAATGCAAAAAGGAAAGGGCTCAATGTCGACCCTTGATGCAAACCAATCTTTATAGGGAAGTCCTTTGTCAATCCATCACAAGTCCTAACATTTGTTGACACACCCCGATACATGTCCTTAATTAGGTCAATGTACCTCCGGGGAATACCTTTTTTCAACATTGCCCACCAAAGTACATCTCTTGGTACTTTRTCATAAGCCTTTTCTAGATCGATAAAGACCATATGGAGGTCCTTCTTCCTCGCCCTGTAAAACTCCATCATTTGTCTTAACAAATGAATTGCTTCTATTGTGGATCGCCCAGGCATAAAACCAAACTGGTTTTCGGATATGCTAGTGCATGCCCTTAACCGTTGTTCTATTACCCGTTCCCACAACTTCATAGTGTGACTTATAAGCTTTATCATCTATCAAGTGAATGTGAAAATATTCTCATAAATATTGCACTGTTGAAAATTACTTATTCTAAATATCTTAGTTCTTTTGTGCATAATGGAAGTCAGAAGTACTGCTTTTATACCTTCAGCACTATTGACATTCTGGTTTGATTTATGTTCCTTAAGGGAGATTTTCTCCCCTTCGTGGATCTTTTTGTTTTCTATTCATTAATCTCATGGATTGAAACTAACTAGAACGTATTATGCACAGGAGAGTTGTTGAACATCATCATCCCTCGACCCAGCATGGATGGAAATTTGATACCTGGTGTTGGGAAGGTACATATATTTCTTTGTCCTGAACTCCTGATTATCATTGGTGTGTTTTATCAAGAGAAGTGAAGAACATACAAGTAATTGTTTGCAAAGAGTATCAAGTGTCGACCAAGATTTTTTTTTTTTTTTTTAAAATGACGCAAGTGTGAGGCATCTGCTTCTCCTTTATTAAGTTAGAATTTTACTTTTCATTAACCAATGTCCTGTAGGTGTTCTTGGAATATGCTGATACTACAGCCTGTGCTACTGCAAAAAACATGCTCGGAGGTCGAAAATTTGGGGGCAACGCTGTCACTGCTGACTACTATCCAGAAGATAAATTCTACAGTGCTGATTATAGCGGTTGAGAGATCTTTTAAATGTGGTAGCTTGTTTAATGGATGTACAGGCGCAACATGTTGATATCTTTGATCTTTATATTCACTTTTTTTTGGCGCTTTTGATAACTGGATTGTATACATGCCGATAGTGTTCTATGATCGACCTGTCTTGTGTTGCCTACCTAGTGGTGTATCAGATTGATGTACTTTCTGTATCTCAGATACTTGGCCTATCTTGTGCAAACATTTTATACTCAATATTTACTTTGTTGTAATTTTTTCAATCTCCAAATAAATTTCATGCCTATTATTGTAATTTTCAGAAGCAAAAAAAGATGTTTTAAAAGCGAGGGAATTAGGGGGTCTGAGAGTGAGTGTTTTTACTGCAACTTAGAAAGCCTTCTTGAGCTGGACTCAATACTATTCAAGCCTCATCGAGTCAATCCAGCATGCATGATCGATGCTCCACACAGTGATTTCCATGATAATGATACTGAGTCCTTCCTCAATCTGGAAAACCAAGCAAAAAAGTGCAAAAAATGATATGTATGATCTCCATTTTGTAATACTTTTTTATGGATTCACATAAATACTTTCTCCACTTTCAATAAATTGATTCCTAGGCAATTTTCTCCATATATCCCACACCATGAAGGATATATGAGGTGGCCATAGCCAACTTTTAGCCTCCAAATGCTGAGTGTTGTGACTTTCACGTGCATTTCAACAACGGTTACTTTAACCATTTGTGGCCTTTGAAACCTCGTTATACCTTTTATTTATTGTCTCAAATTTTACATGACATTATTATATGTTCGTGGGAACAAAACATTGACTTTTCAGTCTCTTTAAAAAAAACTGGTCAGGAGTTTTGTCCGCAATATATAGACTTTCGGATAAAATTTGCCAAATATATACCTTGAATCCTAACGGTCATATCATGAATCCACGCAAAATTTAAGGCAAAAATGACAACTCTTGAGTTGGTTTTTGCGGGCTTGATTGATTGATGCCTATTAAATCAAAGAAGCATGTTGTGTGCGAATAGGGCACTTAGAGCTTGATTTTGGTATCGAAATTTAAAGTTGACCAATAATGTGTAATCCTTAACTCGTGGGATAATTTTGGGGAAATTTGAAAAGGTTGACTAAACGATGTTTCCATGGGTAAAAAATATGGATAGGTCTATGAATCGTTTTTTCTTGAAAGAGTCGAAAAAATTGAGGTTGATTTCGCCAACTATATAATGATGTCGCTCAAAAATTGAGGCCAAAATTATGAGGTCTGTTGAGGTTTCGAAAGTTGCAAATGACTGAAGTCACATACGTCGAAACGTACATGGGAGACACAACACTCAATATTTGAGCTGAAAGTTGGCGAGAGATCATCACCCATGAGTCCATGACCCATAAGGTCTGCGAGAAATACTAGACAAAACTAAGTCAGTCGCTGAAACGACCCAAAATCAAACGATATTATCGTACACGAAAAATAAGCTTCCGCACAAAATTCATAATCTTTTTTTTTGAAAACTTAACCTTGAGTTCTACTAGTCATTGATGAACCCATGCAAAAGTAAATGCAAAAATGACGACTTTAAGGGTGGTTTGATTGTCTTCTATGAATTGAAGAAGCAAGTTGTGTGAAAATAGGGCATTTAGATATCGATTTTGGTGCTTAATTTTAAAGCGGAAAAAATATGTGTAACACTTAACTCGTTGGAACAATTTTGGGGAAAAAAAATAGCCACAAAAACGACATTTCCAAAGGCAAAAAAATGGACTATATCACGGAAATGAGGTATGCGGGTCGATTTTCCATTAAAGAGACGAAAAATCCGTGATCGATTTCTCCAACCATATAATGATGCCACCTAAAATATTGGGCCAAAACTAGGAGATATGATGAGTTTTCGAATGCCGCAAACGAATGAACTAGAAGACAATGAAACGCGCGTGGGAGACAGACCACTAAACATTTGGGGATGAAAGTTGGCGAGTTGTTATCCGCCATGACCCTTAAGGTATGTGAGAAATTTTAGGAAAAACAAAGTCGGTTTTCAAAACAACTACAACCAAAGTATAGTCCACCAAAAAAACTACCAACAAAATTCATAATATTTGCCGAAATATGACGACTCTAAAAATTGTTGTCAGCTCGATGGATTGTCACCTATTTGAATAGAAAAGGACGTTACCATGTCTAACTTTATTAACTCATTACTCATGGGAACAATTTAGTGGAAATTTTGAAGTTGTCGATGTAACAACATTTTGTTGGGCCGAAAATTGTGGATAAAAATGAGGATTTCGGAGCAATTTTTCTTGAAAGAGTTGAAAAGTTTTTTGTTGATTCACCCAACTATATTATGATGCCACACAAAATTTGGGGCTTAACTTAGAAACGTCGAAATGCTCAACATTTGGGGCTAAAATTATGCGAGGGTTCATTCCCGATGATCCTTAGAGTGTGAGAGAAATACCGAGAAAAGTTAAGTCGGTTGTCAAAACGACCAAAAATTTAAATGTATAGTCCACGAAAAATAAACATCTATATTATAAGTTTTTGACAATTTTTCAAAACTTTTACCTTGAGTTCCAATAATCTCATGAACACACTCAAAACTTAAGGCAAACATGACAAACCTAGAGATGGTTTTTTCGGGATTAATTGATTGCCACCTTTTGAAGAGAAGAAGCCCGTTGTGTGCAAATTCGGCACATGAAGCTTCATTTTAGTGCTAAAATTTGAAGAGTGTCAATAATGTTAGATTCTTAACTCGTGGGAATAATTTTGGAGAAATTAGAAATGGTCTCCCAAATGATGTTTCTAAGGGTTAAAAACTATGTGGTCTCCGGAACAATATTTCTTGAAAGACAAGAAAACTTTATGCTTGGTTCCTCCGACCTTATAATGATGTGACGTAAAATTAGGGGCGAAAATTAGGTGATATGATGAGGTTTCAAAGGCCGCAAATGACTAAGCTTACAAAAATCATAACACGCTTGGGAGGCCCAACACTCAAATATTTGAGGCCGAAAGTTGGTAAGGGGTCAACCCTCATCACCCTTAAGGTGCGAGAGAAATTTCAGCAAAACTAAATTGATTGGTCGTTGAAACGACCATGCCGAAACGACCATTAATCGAAATGTATATTCCACAATAAATAAACTTCAGGTTCAATTTTTGCAAGTCTTCTCATATTTGTACCTTGAGTTTTAATGGTTATATGATCAACCCACACAAAATTTGATGCCAAAATGATGACTTTAGAAGTGGTTTTTCATGGGCTTGATTGATTGACACCTATTAAATTGAAGAAGTACATTGTGTAAAAATTAGGCTCTTAGAGCTCAATTTTGGTGTCGAAATTTAAAGAGAGCCAATAATGTGTGAACCTTAACTCATGGAAACAATTTTGCAGAAATCTGAAATAGGTACCAAAAACAACGTTTTTATTAGCAAAAAACGTGGATAATATAACGAAATGAGGTCATCAGACTGATTTTTCTTTAAAGAGTTGTAAAGTCTTTTATTTGTTCCCCCAACCATATTTTGGGCCAAAACTAGGAATTATGATGAAGTTTCGAAAGCTGCAAAAAGTTGAACTTAAAGATTTTGAAACACGTGTGAGAGACACAATACTCAACATTTGGGGTTGAAAATTAGTGATGGGCTATCTCCCATGACACTTAAGGGGTATGAGAAATTATGGGTAAAGTTAAGTCGGTCCATTAAACATTCTGGCAAATACTAGGCAAAACTAAGTTGGTTGTCAAAACGGCCCTAAAACGAAATGTATAGTCCATGAAAATAAACTTTCGGACAAATTTTGTGAAAATTTGTCATAAACTTTACTTTGAATTTCAATGGTTATATAATAAAACCAAGCGTAAAGTTTGAGGAAAAAATGAGAACTTTAGATGTTGTTTTTGTGCGCGATTGATTGTCAACAATTAAATTGAAGAAGTACGTTTTGTGCAAATAGCGCACTTTGAGCTTGATTTTGGTGCTGAAATTTAAATAGGAAAATAATGTGTGACACTTGATTTGTGGGAAGAATTTTTCGAAAATAAAAAACGGTCTCAAAATCGACATTTTCGAGGGCCAAAAACGTGGATTATATATTACGAAAATAAGCTTTTTAGACCAATTTTGCTTGAAAGAACGAAAAGTTTGTGGTTGGTTCTCATAACAATACAATAATACCACACTAAATTTAGGGTCAAAACCAGGAGATATGATGAGGTTTCGAAGGTCGCAAACGACTTAACTCATAAATAGAAAAGGCCATGGGAGGCACAACACTCAACATTTAAGGTAGAAAGTTGGCAAGAGATCATCTATCCATCCTGACTCTAAATGTGTTCAAGAAATTTTGGGCAATTCTAAGTCGGTCATCGAAACATCCCATATTCGATGTGTGGTCCTCGAAAAATAGACTTCCACTCAAAATTATGAAAATTTTCCGAAAGATTTACTAAATTTTTATTCACAATAGCTCTAAAGATTTTGATATAGAATTGCAATATAATATGTGTACAATACTTAATTTAGAAATAAACTTTAATTTGTCATCCAAGTAAATAAACTTCAATAATAAACACATATCTTTAAAAAAATAGGAGGAAATCAATAAAGATATTTGTTTGCCAAATTGAAAATAGTTATGGATATTTGTTGATTTTAATTTGTTAAACAATTTTTTATTTTTTTATAATAAAAAATTTACAAATTTACTCTTTGAAAAAGAGCGGGAAATTTTTTAATGTTGTTGTGCCATGTGGCACTTGTGGTTTTTGTTTTAGTATTAAGTAATAGATTTTCCTCAAATTGTTTCCGTGATTTCAAGGTCACACGACGTGCTTCTTTAATTTGTGAATCAACAACCAAGCCAGCCTATTACAATTTGCTCAAAAATCACTTTTACCTTAAATTTTATGTGGCTTCATTAATGTTCTTTAGAATTCAATTCAATGCAAAAAATTTCGGCCAATTTTCAATTTTTTTTGTTCATAAGTCTATTTTTCATGGACTGTAACTTTTTTTAAGATGTCAAAACGACTTCATATCGGACCCTATCTCATTTTCTTTAAGAAATCTAACAGATGTACTGTTTAGGCAAACGTATGATGATGTCACATCATATTTTAGCATAAAATATCAATGTGGTCATGTGTGTTAGCTCTGCAAACCAACTCATACCATCTTGTTTCACGTACCCTCAAATTTGGCTTGTCTTCAAAATTTGTATAGGGAAACTATACATAAATTTTTCAAGCCAATTTATAAATGTTGGTCCGGACACTTTATCATACATGATACATCACCCATGATGTCCAGAGACGTCATTTTTGACTCGGTCTCATTTTTTTCTAATTTTTTCTCAGATACTGATGCTAAAGTGTGATTGTGATGACATCTTGCCAATTTTCACCCACAAATATTAAGCATGTGCTAAGATACACATCATTCATTGTCCCACGGGCACCATACTTTGCACACACATTGATCCCTACTCCCTAGCACTATGCTTTGCCAACACAACTGCACAAGGCTCCGTGAGCAGCATACCTTGCTTGTTACCCACATATGTCACCATGGGATTAGAGAGAGAAAATTTGTTTTTGTTAAAAAAATGATACAAATACATTGAAGTTTCTTAAAATAGAAAGTGATGGGAGTAATAGGAAATGGAAAAAGTATAACTCATTGACAAGATCTTCACTTAATGGTGAAAATGGAGAGCGGATTTATGATGCATCTCATTATTGAAATTGATACTCCCTCCGTTTTTTTTAGTTGTTCCAGTTTCTATTTTGGGATGTTTTTAAATAGTTGTTCCAAACCAATCTAAAAATAACTTTTTCACATTTTACCTACTTTATTTACTCTAACATTAATGACTTACCCCTTTCTAAAGTCAACTTTCATTACTTTACCCAATTTTTTCACCCAAAATTACTATTTCCCATAAAATTTCATTCACACATTTACTCTTTTACCTAACTTATTCAACTTTTTACCCAACTTACTCAACTATTTTATTCAACTCAATCAACTCTTAAAAACTGTTCCATAATGGTATGGAACATCTAAAAAAACGGAGGGAGTATTAAAAAAGGGAAATTATCATTGGTAGCACTCTATTTTTGCTTTGTATCAATAGTAGCCTTGTATTTTTTAATATTAAAATTAGCCCCCAAATTTGCACTATTTATCATTTTACTCTCAATTCCCTAAAAACTCATTGAATTGACTACTATACCCTTAATAAATAAATAAAAAATAAAAATATAATCCTATCAATCTAACACCAACACCATCATCTTCAACAGAATCAATATCACACCCATTTCTCTTTCTTCAACCACCCTCGCAAGTCCCATCACAACCAATCACCAGACCATCACCTCGCGCCACCAACCCCAAATCTTATGCCACTATCACGTCGCACCACCACGCACCCAACACCCACGTCACAGCTTAGACCACCACCATCTCTCACCATCCTCAATTCCTACCCTTTCGCTTCCACTAGCACAACCACAATTGGAAAGCACTCGTGCAGCSGTCTCACCACCACCATTCTCCACTTGCAWTTCGTCKCGCAAACCCACCATTCTCCTCTTGTAATTCGTCGCGCCACCCARAGTCCAAATCCTAAAACCCCAAATTGATTCCCCCTTTCACCCTAAAAACGAACCCAATTCGAATTTTTCRAATTCRAATTGTCAAATTCAAATCCAAATTTTGAATTCCCATTTCGAATTCCAGTTTCAAATTCAAATTCGAATACCCAATTGGGGGCCAATTCGTGATATTCTTTTTTATTATTATTTTTTCTGGAAATTTTGGTGATTTTTTTGTGTTTTGGTTTATTGAGTGGTGACAAGGGCATCGTGGGGCTTGTGGTGTAGCATCGCGGGGTTGGTGGTGCGCGAAGAGGCGCGATGAAGTGTGGTGGCATGGATTTGGGGGGTGGTGGTGAGTGGTGACTCGCGAAGAGGAGGAAGAATGGTGACTCACATTGTGGGGTGACGCAACGAAGGGTGTGGGAGAGGAGGGCGGTGGCGCGACGAAGAGTAGGGGGAAGGAGAATAGTAGTGGCAGGGGTGGCATGTGGAAGGGGGATGGAGGTGGTAGGGGGAAGGGGTTGTTTATTACGAAGTATTAGATTAGGAATTAGATTCATTATTTAATTAGGAATTTGATTTAATTTTTTATTTTTTTAAGAAGGGCATATATGTCAATTCATTTAGTTTTGAGCGTAAAATGATTATGATTAATACTTTTTCAAAATTGGGGGCTAATTTTAATATTAAAAAAAATACAAGACTACTATTGATATAAAGCAAAAATAGAGTGCTACTAATGATAATTTCCCTTAAAAAAATATCAATAAGAGAATTTGTTCTGATTAAAATACAAAGATTATTGAATTTCGAACTTTGTCAAAGTATTTAAATACATGAAATATGTCCCTACAACCTTATAAAAAAGTTAATAATAACTTCTTTTTTTACTTACATCCTTAAATCTATCTATCTATATAATGTCTATTATATAAGCCAAGGGATGAGCAATGATGTGTCCCCTTGGAATTGTCATATTTACCCTTCATTTAAAAAGACAGTAATTTACTTAATTAAAATGTTTTTAATCCCTTCCTAATTTACAATATGTGCAACAAGAAATGTTTAATACACCTATATGTAAAAGGAAATTTATGCCTAAAAAATGATATAAAAGGAAGTTTATGCATTAAAAATGATTTATTTCTATCTAAATGTTAATTGCACTAAAAAATATATATTAGGAGCAAAATTTTATCATTGTCATTATATAAGTTAACATAATGTATATTAGTAATTAACTTGTATAATGCCCGTGCGATGCACGACTTATAAAACTACTTTTTACTACATTGAGGATTACCAAGCTAAGTAAAATAATCTAATAATTGAAGTGGGTAAAAAATTATAGATATATTGGAGTAATAAAAGTGTAAATAGATAAAAAAGAAGGTGCTCTTTGTACTTTTAGTACTGAATATAAAATAATTTAACACCTTTCTAAAATGGATCGGAATAAAATAGAGGGAGTACTAATTATAAATTAAGACCTCACATAAAATATTATACATCATTAAATAATTAGATGTATGATAAAGTTAAATATCATATAATTCGTACCTGGTCAAGTTGGCCGGACTTATAATAAGAATGATTAAAATTTTATTAAAATTCTTTATGTTTGACCATAATGTGACCTGATAACCAAATTAAGCTTGCAGGCTTACAATTTTTACTACTTTTAGAATTACCAAGTAAAATAATCTAATAATTGGAATGGGATAAAAAATTATAGATATATTGGAGTAATAGAAGTGTAAATAGAACAAAAAAAGGTGTGTTTTGTGGTTTTAGTCCCTTATTATAAAATAAATTTAACACTTTACTAGAATGAAATAAAATAGAAGGAGTACTAATTATAAATTTAGAACTCACATAAAAATATTAATCATAGTTAAATAATTACATGTATGATACAATTAAATATCGTACAATCCGTACCTGGCTAAGTTAGACTTATATAATACTAGCATTTTTGGCATGCACGCGATGTGTGCACGAATGATCCGTGCTCTCAAATTTCGTTATTTTTAATAACTATAATAAAAATTTAATTTGTATTTTGACAATACGCTTATAATACAATTATATACAATATAAATATTCCTTTGTATGTTTTTCAATGTATAGTTTTTAAATATTGAGTAACGTTGCTATTTTGTTAATATTTGCATTGATTACATTAATTTCATTAATTTTGGTAAGTTTTATGGTGTTTACTATCTTAATTTCACCTTACCAAAATTTGATTAAATATGATACTTTGATTATTTTGACTTTTATTGTTATTTTTTTTAAATAATACTAATTGCAAGGGTAATTACGTGATAGCCTAGGGGAACACCATTGCTCCCCCTTGGCTTATTTAATAGAGATATAATATAATAAGAATGGCCAAAATTTTATTAAAAATGTCCATAATGTGACTTGATAACCAAATTAAGCTTGCATTGCAAGCTTACACTTGCAATCAATATGTCTTTTTATTTATACGTGTAATTTAATAGATCTTTAATATCTCTATATACCATCTTAATTACCTGTTACTTTAAAAAAATCCCTCCACTTTTTTTTACCAGATACATAATAATCATAATAATTTCTAAAAGATATTGCAATTTTAATGATCACCGAAATAACAATATCAACCTTTCAATTAAAAAAATTAGTTAACCAAAAACTATATATTCTACTCGTAAGCAAAATTATTACAGTGAATATAGCATATAATATAGAAAAAAATATTATTACCATATCATAGCATATCAAAAAAATATTGCAAAGAGATAAAAATAAATAAATTAATAAAAAATTGTAGTGCACATATATTCTGACTATATTACTACGATACCGTATCATAACATATCAATATTATAGCGTTTAAAAAATAAAATATACAATAATAAGTAACACCTTAAAAGAAATGAAAACAAACTTACAATAAAATAGACAAAACTAACAAACTAACATACATGTGAATGAAAACGGTGAAAAAGAAGACAATTTAATTGAAAAGATGGTGAGATTTTTATGGTAAGGAAAATAATCTCCTCGTAAAAAAGATACTAATTACCTAAATTGGAAATATTATTATATGATATGATATAAAAGATATTAATATCCTCGTAAAAAAAAACATATGTGAGTAAAAACGATGAAAAACAAAGACTATTTAAATGAAAGGATGGTGAGATTTTTACGGTAAGGAAAATAATCTCATACCTAAATTGGAAATATTATTATATGATATGATATAAAAAGATACTAATATCCTCATAAAATAAAAATAAAAAGATACTTATATCTTATACTGTAATATTTTTATGATCCTGACATTACTTTTATTTATTTTAATATCTTAACATAATATTTGGGATCTTTGCAAATATTATAGTGATTACGCATATATACTCTAATGATATTAAAGATATATATAGAAAATAATTTTATGATCCTCTATCCTTTATAATATAGAAAAATATTCTTCTTGACTGATTATTTTTATTATAGTTAAGTTTGAGTATAAATTTTTTATTTTTTTTATTTTTTTTATAATTATGTAATAATAATTATCTTATATTATAAAATAAACGATTCAGGGGGTGACAAATGTCAACTCCACGTTGATCCGCTTGTCTTTTAGTACTCCATCTGTTTCATTATAATCCTGCTCATACGCTTCCCAACGTATGTTTTGTATTGGTTATATATTTAGTTATATATTTGTGAAAATTATAATGATTGAATATTAATAATCTATCCATTAATACGAATCAAACAAGATTCAACATCACTATATTTATTCTTATACATTAATGATTATTTGCATGATTATTTGCATTATTTGCATGATTACATAAACTTGCTAACGCATGCATCGCGTGCAATAAAGAGCTAGTTCTACTAAAGCAAATCCTACTAGGTAAATTTTCCTTCCCAAAATCCTACCAAATTTCCCTCCTTAGCCTTTGCATTGATTTATTAATTTATTAAATTTTGCAGTTTTTAGTATTTATTTTAATTATTTCCTATAAATAAAGACAATGCTAATAACATCTCCCCCAGCTCCATAACTCCAATTTTCCATGAGCTTTTTAAAACTTTATGTATTTATTTTTCATAAGTCATTATTTTTTACTCATTGTTTAATTTTATTTATTGTATTTCCATAACACAAATGTAAATAATCGAAAACATATAGATTTTCTTAGAAAAATACTAATGTAAATAATATAGATTTTTCATAACTTTTTTTGAACTTCATCTCATATCTTCCACTTTCAACTGTAATCATTCCACAATTATGTTTTAAATAAAATTAGTAGGTTTATAGTTATAATCAATTTGCAAATAAATAATATTAAAAAATGGCAAGGCACATGTTTATTAATCTTTTATTTCATTTTATTATGCAAAGAAGGAAATAGAAATATTTTAAGTTACAATGTTATTTTTACTTCTTTTGAAAAGTTTCTCATAATTATACACAATTTCAAATAACATCTACGAGAAAATCTCATACTACGTATTTTTATTATTCTATCAATATAACAAATTGTGCATTGCACGAGATATTATCTACGAAGTAGTTTTTAATAAAAAAATCAGCTAAGTTGAATTCTGACCATTTTGAAATACCTAATAACAACCTCTTAGAATTTCAAAATGATAAAAATCCAATGAAGTTGGGTTGTATGTTTACAAAGAAAATACTCGTGGATTGTCCTTAGACGTGAAATTACTACCTTATAGCAAGGAAAAAGTGTACAAGAGATGGAAG
This sequence comes from Bassia scoparia, assembly GCA_008642245.1. NCBI lineage: Eukaryota > Viridiplantae > Streptophyta > Magnoliopsida > Caryophyllales > Amaranthaceae > Bassia > Bassia scoparia. Next base: position 27,212 of record SNQN01001184.1, on the reverse strand, counting down.
GAAAATGATTTTCCATTAATATAAGAAAAATTCTACTTCCATAAAAAATAATTTTGCATTCCTTTAAATACCAAACAATGTAAAATTGAAAAGAAGAGGAAAAATATTTTATGTTCTACGAACCAGAGCATAAACAATGTATTTCCATGAATGAAAGGGCTCATGGATTTTTTTTTTATTTTTTTAAATTCTATTTAAAAATGTGACATAATAACTTGGTAACATCTCCTAATCATTGGTCAAGATGTGCATTGACATAAATAAAACTTACAATGGACAAAACTTTCTAAAATCAATGTACAAAATAGTTTTTTTTGTGCACATTAGCTACAAGGGTGGGTAATATTTACATTGGAAAAAGGGGAGATATGAGGATTCGAACCCTTAACCTCAAGGATCAATGTACAAAATAGTTATAATTGAGCATTATTTGTGAAAGATATAATATTCAATTCTTGCATTATTTTTGTTACGAAGGAATTAGAGAAATAAACATGGAAGGTCTTACCTTCCTTAAGTGTTTAAATACTTAAAACTCATCACCTTAAATTGATAAATTGGAAGCAAATAGAAGACAAAAGAAGGTTAAGAAGGAGTAGTGATTTCCGCACTCCATTCTAGCGACCGCTTCGCAAAAATGGAGTGCGGAAATACATTTGAAGTGCAAAAATCAGTGCTCCTTAGGAAGTGATGATGGTTGTGGAACATTGTGTATGGATTCTAAGTTATAACAATGTAACAGTAACAAGCCTGCTGTTGATGGCAGGGGCTATTTAGATATGCAGAGGTGCTGTGGTGGAAAATATCGGCACATGAATGACCACCATAGACGATAAGTTAGCTTAACCATTCAGTTGGTTCTCAAACTACCAAATACTTATACAGTAAGTACTATTCTGGGGGGCGAGATTGGTTCCCTCCTAAACAATCACCCTTCTCCTAATGTCTTAATGACCTCCATACTGAGTAAGTGATCGCCAGATAAACGAATACCATATAAAAACTCATCTACAATGACCTCCTACAAACCGATTGACTGATCGCTTAATTCATAGGGTATACTCTTCTACAGACATTAGAATGAGTTCAGCAAAGCTAAGACCAACAGAAAGCAAAAGGAATCAGCTAAACATTAACATAGAGATAACTTCAAGAGTCGGAACAAGTAGAAAAATGATGTGAAAAATCCATGTTATAACAACTACAGCAACAAATAACCAGGACATGGTAAAGTATAGTAAACAGCCATCCAACTACAGCAACTATAGGCACAAAAGATTAAGCAAACAAAGACCAAAGTGATAGATTTAACTCTCAAAATTATCTTCGAAATTTTAGAACTAAGGGAATTCAATCTCGGCCACATGTCTAACAAAACTTGATCTAGAAATCAAAATTACTGAGAAACACCAAGCCATTTTGTGAAGATCTCAAACTCTGTGTAGTCGGAATCTGAGATCATGGTGTTGTAGAACGCGCGTCCAGAGGCCTTGATGGCGGCGTGCTCCTCCTGTTCACACACAACATAAACGCATTAGCAAAAAAGCCGAGGGGAAACAATCAATAAGCATAACGTTACAAAGCAACATAACTACAGATTAACACCGGAACGGCTTCTGTTTGAAAAGCATACAGAGATTACAGTCCATCAGTCTTAGCATAAAAGAAAATTATCAAAGTCAACAAACACGAAAACTTTAGGCCATTCTTAGAAGATCACCTAAGCACAAAATTTTGAGCAAGAGAACAACAGGTAAACATTACACAATCAAGACCAATGAACACAGAATTGAAATGAATGAAATAACTAAACAAGTGCTAAATCGAAAGCATGACATACAAACCATAAGCTCAGGAGACTCACATTCTTGAAGAAAACAACTAAATTTGACAAATTGATACATAAATCTATTGATAAATTGATATTCTGAATAGCAAAGAAAGCATAAGCTAAGTGAATAGCAAATCATTCAAAACCCTAATTTCCAAAATGATTTAAAAAATTTACATGAATTCACAATAGAACATTACAATTACAAATTTACAACACACACTGGTCATTTCATACATAAATAAAAAGAAAGAATTGAATTGAATAAAAAGAGGATGATAATAGTACCTTGGAGAGAACCTTTCTCTTCTTCTGCAGCTTGTTCTCCTTAGCATCAGTCCTCTGTTTCTCAGCCAAAAGCGCCATCCTCTTGGCGGTCTTGGCATAGGGGTTCAACTTCAACATGACATTCAAATTCTTCAAAGGATTCTTCTTCATCGGAGCACGAACATAGTCCTTCTTAATCGGCCTCACCACAGACTGAATCTCATCGGAGTTAACGATCCTCGCCAAATCAGCATTCAACATCTTAGCCCTGGGCAACACGTACTTGTGCTTCTTCTCCGAAACCTTATCGAACGACCCGTAGATCGAGTCCAGCTTCTCGAAGGCGCCCTTGGTCCAGATCACGAACCTCCCGAGGTGGCCACCGGGAGCCAGCTTCAGCAGGTTCAGCCTGTCCACGTGGCACACCTCCACACCAGGAAGATTCCTGAAGGCCTTCACCAGCTTGGCTCCCTCGGTGGCGTACACGATGAGTGGGCCCTTACGAGAGATGTAGCGACGGTTCCTCATCTTACCTTTTCCGGCGCGAATAGCGACGGAATCCTTCGCCTTCTGGACGTCAGCGTAAGCGCCGATCGCCTGAAGAGCCTTGACAGCAGCGGAGGTCTTCTCGATGCTTTCGAGAGCGTCGGAAACCACCAGAGGAAGCTCGGGAACAGTCTCGATCTTGTGACMGCGAGCCATCACAAGAGAAGGAATAGCAGTTGCAGCAATGGCGGAAACGACGGCGTATCGCTTCTGGTTAACATTGATCTTCCTGTGCCACCTTCGCCAGATCCTGGTGGGGGCGAACATGCGACCACCGCGACACATGTTACCGAAGGCTCCCTGCCCAGCACGGTGGGTACCACCTCCGGGGACACGGGGGATACGGGAGACGGCACGGCCGGTACCCCATGACTCGGCGGAGGTCTGGTGGCCGGCTTTTCGAGAGACGGCGTAGGGCTGGCGGGAGTTTTTGGAGATGTTGGAGTGGACGTAGACGACGACGTCGGGGCGGATGGGGGCTTTGGTGACGTCAGGGAGGGGGACGGTGGTGGCTGAGTCGGTGGCCATGTCGGATTCGATGGGCTGGACGGTGACCAGCGGTCGCACGGCGGCGGAAGTGGTGGAAGACATGGTTGGGTTGTGGGCAGAGGAGAGAGAAAGTTGAGTTTGGAAACGGGGAAATGAGGGAGGCGGAGAGAGAAGTAGGGTTTTGGGAGGTTAAAAGAGGGGAAATGGAGGACTGGACTTTTTTAGGGTTTTGTGTGGACTGGGCCTTAAAGCCTTGTTTGTTGTTTTTATATGTCCACTTCATGCCTTCGAAACACAAATTATCCATTGGATTCCACTCAATTTTTTTTATCCATCTATATTCTATTCTATACTATAAAGACAATCGGATCAATGTGGGGATGATCTTTGTCACTCCGTGATTTGTCTGTCTATAACTTGCTAAAAAAAAGAAGAAACGGGGTCCCCACCACAAAAAAGTGTAAGTGAAAAAGTGAAAAGCAATAAAAGTGGGCCAAAATTTTCATGTATTTATTGGGGAACTATGTAAAATAAAGAAGTATCTATGTAAATAAATGACATCTATGTAAAATAGAAAGAAATCTATGTTGATATTATCTGTGTCAGGCTACGTGATTGACCTCTTG
>SNQN01001184.1:0-22958 GCA_008642245.1 Bassia scoparia | reverse complement strand
ATGATTTAAACTCTTTGTCTAGAAATTTAATAAAAAGAAAAATACATCAAAAGTTTGAAATCATAATAACTCTCCGTCATTGTTAATTTGGATTTATGTCCAACGAAAGTGAATAAGTTTTATTTTTTCATTGTAAATTAGTTTAATATAAGTTTTTAAAATGACTGCACGCATCGCGTGCTTATAGTGCTAGTATTATCTGTGTCAGGCTACGTGATTGACCTCTTGGGTCAATCACTGTTATCAATTTATCATTATCCCTGGTCTTATAGCATAATATAATATCGTAATAATAAATAAATTATAATAATAGAAAGCATAGTTGAAGCATAATATAATAAATTATATTCTAAGACAAATGTTGACAAGGAGACAAGCGATACTTGACGCCTCTTGGATATTCCAGTTCAGTGATAAAAACATAAGCGCTGAAATGGTTTATTGGAGAAGGGGTCCATCTGGATACGACCCAACACAAAGAGGCCCATTGAGAGCATAATGCAACGAGAAGAGACTTGGAGGGAAAGCACGAAGATTTTAAAATATTAGGATGGAGTGCCAAGAAACTGCCACAGGGAGTAACCGCTGCAAACTACCCACAATCTCTACCATTAGAGGCCTATAAATAGCTGAAGTCGAATCAAGTAAAGAGGACAATCAAATACACAATCAAGCAAACATCTATCTTCTTTAGCATTTTAGCTTTCCTTAGCCGCACTTGGCTTAGTAGCCAAGTATAGTGTAGCCTAGCGTAGTGTAGCTTAGCATAGCATAGTTCATCCTTTAATGGATCATTAGTGTGCTCTTATCAATCTCTTCATTTTTGTTTGTCCTAAGCTTCAGTCTTATTCAACAACAAGTTTAATTCCTTACGTCTATACATTCTTACCTTTTTCTGCGTTCTTAGGAGACATTTTTACGCTAGAGAGGTTATCTTTATAATCAGTAACCAGAGGGGCAGCCCCCTACCGAACCAAAAACAAAATTGGACGGTTGACTTGTTGGTGAAGTGCATAATCACCTCAACAATTACCAATCAAAATAGTCATATTATTTAGGAAAAATTGAAACTAATAATCCCAACTTTCGGTGATCTTCCCATAATAATCCCACCTCAACTTAATTTCAAAATAATCCCAATTTGATATTATTCAATCTTCTTAAAATGGGTTGTTACCGGTTTTGTATGTATGGTGCCATGCTTAATAGGTTGAGTGTGACATGTGTTTATATCTTATTGGTTTGCTTTATTTTATATTTTTAAATTTCAGATATTTACTTCTTTTTTTCGATGAACCTCTACTCATCTTCTTCTTGACACCCCCTTCTACTCATACAACTACTGCAAATCCACCCACCACCATAACTACCTACAATCATGTACCACTGCCCAATCACAAATTGCACTAATGCACACAACCGCTGCCTCACCACTCTCACTCGCACAAAACCATTGACCCACCACCCTCATCCTCACCTCCACAAAACCGTTAACCCACCACATTCACCCCAACCCCACACTCATTAGCAATTCCCACTTATCTACCTTTATCAAGGCATGTGTTCTTCGCGAGCTTCTTTTGCATCAAGCCATCAACTAGTGGAAGTTTGCTCATTTCACGTATTCTAACTAAATAAACCTTATTACAAATTACTTAATTTTTTTATATTTCTATTTTTCTTCCCACCAAAATTAAGGAGCCCACTTTCTGAAACGGAAGAAAGATTAGTTCTTAATTGAATTCCACCCACCTTATTACAAAAACCATCGAAGATGATAGCTTATTTGAATTGTGAATTTGTGAGGGTGAATATATAATGGCTGAAATTGTCTGAAGTACGCCAGCTGCAGTGTTGCGGGGGTTAGGTGGGGTTATCAAATGAGGGTTCTAGTGGGGTATGGATGTGAATCAAGGGGAGCTCCAGTGGGTAGTGTGGTGGTGGTTTTGGTAAGGTAGTCGTGAAGGGTAAGAAGGGGTGAGAAATGTTAATTATTAATTACTACACTAAACTTCAGCTAACCTCAACAACTTTTGCCAACTTCAGTTCAGTTCAGTTCAGCTAACTTCAGCTCTCTACTATAGTTCAGCAGACTTTAACCAATTTCAATTCAGTTCAGTTCAGCCCAAAAGAACAGGGCCTTATTAAAACAAACATCGAGGAGGGACACATGTCCCCTCTTGGTTAAAAGTTTTCCCTCCAAAACCTTTTTTCCCTTGTTTATTTTTTCATCTCATTTTCACATATACAAAATATATAGGATATCTTTATTCTAAACAAAATTTTTACAAAGTCGTATCTTTTATCAAATCTTTTTTTTTACGGGAAGAAAAAAGGTTTCTTTCATAGTAAAGTCAAACGACACTTACAATTCTGACAAATTTGACAAACACTAACAGACATGCATAATACGTATGAACTTTATAAATCAAAAAATAGATTTGATTAAATTTGCCGTAAATAATTCGCTTCATTTGAAGGAATACGGATCTGTGAGTTCGTGTAGATTCAACATTCTATCTGTTGATGTGTAGTCACGTCGGCCCATGTACATTTGTAGTCTTCTAAAATCTGTCAAAAATAATGAAACCCTAATTCTTTAAACTTGCAAACTAGATCCACCGTTTGAACCAGGAACCAAACTTATTTAAATCTGAAGGTAACACCCAAACTTCAAGGACACAATGGTGGATGACTCCATAATTGATCCAATAACAACCAAAAGAGATTAATTGTAAAATAATAAAAACTCACTCGGATCCTTATTCAACCAAATAAAAGCAAATGTTGAGCCGCTGCTGCCATCGTTGTTGTCGTCACTATCATCGTTGTTACTATCACTCGGATGACACCAGCTTTTGTTACTGTCATCGTTGTTGTCGCGTCGCTGCTGCCGTGGTTGTGCCGCTGCATTGTTGCCATATCGCCACCCCCTTCTCTGATCTTCTTCTCCTCAGTCGTGGTTGTTGCATGGTGTTGTTGCCCTCCTACGCACAGCTTCCTCCCTCCTCTGTTTTCCCTTGTTCTTGTTCAGTTTGTAAGTTCAACACAACTTCTTTTCTATTTTGCCTTATCTTTTCTATTTTGCCTTACTATATATATGTCTGTACTTGCCATGTTCCATTATTAATTTATTATTATTGTTATTATGAATATTATTAATTTGTAACTAGTATTATAAATTATGTTAACTACCACAACTAATAATAAGTCTACAATCTTGTTTTGAAAAGAGTTGTAAAAAGGTGTTATAAATCTTATAATCTATACTTACTAGTTGCACATACAAACTAGAACTCTAGAAGTTCATACCTTTAAAAAAAAAATCTATATAATCCTACTAAAGCAATCCCCACTAGGTGAATTTTCTCTCCCAAAATCTTATCAATTTCCCTCCCAAGGTTTTGCATTGATTTTTTAAAATAAAGTTTTTAGTGTTTTCTTATTTATTTTATTTATTTCCCATAAATAAAGTTAATGCTAATCCATCTTCCCAAACCTCATAGCTCCAATTTTCCATGAGCTTTTAAAATTTTGTATATGCATTTTTCATAACACATTTTTTTCAATGTTTTATTTATTGTATTTCCATAACACAAATGTAAATAATCGGAAAAAATATATAGGTTTTCTTAGAAAAACACTTATCTGAATAATCTAGACTTTTCATACTATTTTTGGAAGCTCATCACATGTCTTTCACTTCTAACTTTATTCATTCCACAATATATTTTAAATAAAATTAGTGGGCTTATAGTTATAATCAATTTGTGAAAAAACTTAAAAATTAAAAATGGCAAGGCACTTCTTTATTTATTTTTATTTTATTTAATTTTCTTATGTAAAGAAGGAAATAGAAATTATTAAGATATTACAATTTTATTTTTTATTCTTTTGAAAATTTACCACGATACACAATTTCTAATAACCTCTACAAGAATATTTCATACTACTGTACGTATTTTTATCCTTTTGTCTATCTAACAATCGTACATCGTACAAGTATTATCTAATAAGTTTATATATGGATTATTTTTACTTATATCCTTTACTCGCCACTGAATTCGATATAAATAATTTTTTGTAAAAAATAAACATTAATAGCAGATTAATATTGATTATATAGGGTTTATGATTCAGTGTCTAGGGTTGTAAAAAAAACGTTTATTAATTTTATAGTGAAAAAGATTAAAACATCTTATTATTCGTGAATTTTAACTATAGTACGGAGTATATATCTTATAATTTATACATGGCTAATATTTAGAAATTAATTTTGTGTGCATGGGTGTAATGCATAAAAACATGTACTCAACTCACTACTACAAAAATGGGATAAGTAACCATATTTAAAAGATCGGTTAAGTCAAGTCACCGGTTTTTTAGCTTAAGAAATCGGGTATTTTCGTTAACCGGTCTCTTAAATCAATGTAAGAGATCGGTCATAAAAAAGAGGTCTCTTAAATCAATGTAAGAGACCGAACATATAAAAAGCGGTCTCTTAGCTTAATTAATAATGTCTTTTATTATTATTTTTGCTACCCATTTGATGGTGGCAACTGGCAAGGTGTATGTAATACACATATACAATACCATTTCTCTCTTTGACCGGTCATTTTTTTTTCTTATTTGTACATTGTACTTCTCTCTCCTTCCTTCTATTTTCCTTTTTCATTTTTACATCTCTCTCATTCCTTCTGTTTTCTTATTTTTACTTCCCTCCTTCATTCTGTTTTCTTACTCGTTTGTCCTTGATTTCCTTGTTCGTCATCGTCGAATCAACTCCACCATTGCGTTGTTCGTCGTCGTCGACTCATCCCGACTCTGTTCTAGGGTTTTTGTTTGAGTTTTTTTTTCTTTTTTCACGATCTATATTTCGAATATTCTCAGTTTGTTTTATTGTTTTTGAGTTTTTAAAATCAATTTTCTGAGTTTTCATTATTTTTTTGGCGATTTGTATATTTTATAATGTCAATTTCTAGATCTATTTCTAAGTTCATCTCACACAACTCATTCATCTCACGCAACTCTCTCATCTCACGCAACTCTCATCATGATGTTCGATATGCTAGTTTTGGTTTTAAAAATAATTTCTCTCGTTTTTCCTCCGATGTTCGATCTGCAAACTTCATCAGGTAAATTTTTGGGTTTTTCTTTTATTCGTTTTTTGGTTTCATTTCTGGGTTTTTGGTTATTTTTTTCGAGTTTCTTCTGAAATTTTGTTATTGTTTTCGATTATTGTTTTCGATTTAATAGATATGAATTTGGGTTTAGTTTTCATTTAGATATGCTCGTTTTTTCCCATCTGCTTGCTTTTGGTTGTAATAGATTTGGGTTTTTGAGTTCTTATTTTAATAATAAATTTTCTTGGTTTTTTCTTTGTCCATTTTAATTTTTTTGAGTTTTTGTAGGTTTTTCAGATTTTCTGGTTTTTCGATTTTGTGAGTTTTTTGGATTTTCTTTTGGTTTTTCAATTTTAGGTTTTTCAGACTTTGGTTTTTCGATTATAGTTTTCTGATTTTTTGATTTTAGGTTTTTCAGTCTTTGATTTTTCGGCTTATTCCGATTTTGGAGTTTTTTTTTGGATTTTTTTTTCTGGTTTTTTGATTTTTTTTGACTTTTTTGGTGTTTCGATTTTTCTTATGGTTTTCAATTTTTTTTATTCTCTCTGGTTTTTTTGGATCTTTTTCTTCTGGTTTTTCTATTTTGTTTTTTTGGTTTTGAGCGGATTACCTATTTTTATTTTTGAGTTAATTTAGATTTGGTTTTTCTGATTTTTTTTACTTCGTTTTTGAATTGTTTTTGGTTATCTTTGGTTTAAAGACTTCATACTAATGTGTTTTTTTTTTAAACAGGGAGAAGCTTGAAGATTGAAGGGCTTAAGGATGTCTAAAGAGATAGATTGGTTGATTAGATTTGTCGTTGTATTTTCATTTTTCAATAGTTTTATATTGTGTATATTACTTTTAGTTATAATTTTTTATGTTAACAAATATGTACAGAAAGTATTTTACCTTTCGTTATACGGAGTACTATACAGTTCAACTCAAAAAAATATTGTACTATATTTTTATATACACGGAATACAATTCATGAGTCATGACAACTGAATTCTCATGGCCCACTGATGTGTCAGTGGATCTTTTGATTTTTTTTTTAAATTTAAAATATATCAAAGAGACCAGTTAGGTAGTAGATCCAGGCTCTTTAATGATACCAAAGAGTCCGATTTTCTAGTAAGAACTGGTCTCTTAAATGGAGATCAAAGAGACCGGTTTTTGCTGAATATAAGAAATCGTAAAAATTAACCGGTCTCTTTACCTAAGAGCCCCGTGACCTTGAGATCGGTTGTTTTGCAGTCTCTTTGGCCTTTTTCAACCGGTCTCTTAGACTTTTTTGTAGTAGTGACTTCGTATATATGTTACAACTAATGGAGGCAAACAAATTATTTGGATCAAGCGCATGATGGATTATGTTCGAGTTTAAGATTTGTTTAGATTGAATAAAATCCTTACAATTTTACATGAGTTAATATATGGTTTTTCAATATATAAATATCATTAGATAGAGTTCAATTCAATTTAGGTTATAAAAATTTAAAATTTTGTTCACGAGTTTAATACCTAAAAGCATATATATAACAAATGGTGGAAAAAAAATCATCCGGATTGAATGAATGATACCATGATGGGGTATGTTCAAGTTTACGATTTGTTTCTGTCGAATTATATTCTTGAGATTTTACATGAGTTAAATTTTGGTCTATCCAATATTAGGCATATATACAATCAGCGAGCTAAAGACCTAGAGTTCATTTCATTTTGGGTTAGAATTGAGTGAGTCATTTATATTTTAGTTTTCGAACAACAAGTACAATGTTTAGGTCAAGTAAATGTGTATAAATTAGTTTTGTTCTTTGTTTTGTATAATGCGACATTTGAGTGTCTATTTATGGTTAACTGTATTCTAATTAATTAATTATAAATAAACTAGTTAGTGCAAGAGATTATTTTCTTAGGTAATAATAACATTACATGAAAAACTTGAATTTATTTTTGTAAATCATGCATCACACAAGTACTATGCTATTTATAATTAAAAAAAGATGCTCTCATAGTTAAACAATTTGTTTAGTAAAATTTGGGGATAAATACCTAATTTCACGGCGTTTTTGAAAATAAATACCTAGGATTGAGTTTATTTTACTTAAATACTTACATTCGCCAAATGTTTTGTAAATCAATACCTACTACTCCCTCAGTCCCTCTATTCCATGAAGATCCTGCCAGTTACTATTCATACGCTTCCCAATTTATGTTTTATATCATTTATGGCTTTAGTTACACATATTGTAACAATTAAATATTAATAATCTACTCATTAATATGAATCAAACAAGACCCCACATGACTTTATTTTTACTTATATATTAATAGTTATTTACAAGATTCTCTCAACTTGTGAATAGTTAAAAATACACAACTAACATGATCTTCAAGTGTTAGTCTGACCGTTAACTATTGTGGGCCCCTAACCCCCTCCCTTACTTCTGCAATTGCCACCCCTATCCACCACCACTGCCACCCCAACTACTGCCACTACTTGAACACCCTAAACCACAACCAAAACCCACTTGAACCATACCTAAAACAACCAAAAATCACTTGAAAATTGCCACTACCACTATCACTTGTCGCTGCCACCATCACCACATGCCACCGCCACTACCACTAGTTGAACAAAACCCAAAAAAATCAAATTTAAACTAAGATTAACCACAAATTCATCTTCAATCACCAAAGCAAAACAACCACAAAATGGATTTCGTACAACAACACAATCCAAAATAAAAAATAAAAAAATCATCAATTGGATTTTGTGGGGGTGATGCGGTGGGAAACCGTGGGGGTGAGAGGGAGTTCGTGGTGGCGATGGACTTTGTGGCGGCGGCGATACTGGGCTGGAGTAAGTGGTTCAGGATGGTGATGATGGTGGTAATTGAAAGGAAGAAGTAGAGTGGTGGTTGGGGGCTTGGCACGTGGGGTGGGTACACTGGGGGTGGTGCGGTGGACTAGTGGTGTTGCGGTGGTGTTATGAGGGTGGTAGTAGTGATGGAGGGCGGCGGTGGTGATGGAGAACGAAGAAGAAAAGGGGGGCAATGAAGGAGGGATGTGTCGAGCAGAGGTAGGGAAAGCAAGGAGGAAAAGAAGAAGAAAAGGAAATGAGGAAAAAAAAAAGAAAAAGAAAAATGAGGGGTAAAAGGTCATTTCACACAAACGGTGTTAAGTTTTTGGTCAAAATTTGTTAGTCGGTATTGATTTACAAAACTTTTGGCGAATGTAACACAACAAGAATCGACGTTATTACCTTCGGATTTTACCAATCGTCTTATAAACGGTCGGAGAAACTCATATTACTAACCGCTTATCGTAGGACGCAATTTACCGACCGATTTTATAGAGTTACTGACCGTTTTGTTAATTGGACGGAAATTTACGTCCGTTTTCCATTTTTACCGACCGTTGTACGGTCGGTAAAATGGACAAAATATTTTACACCCTAAATTGACTTTGATGTGTCTAAACAATAGTAGTAAAATGGTCAAAATGACTTAAAATGGCCTAAAATGACACTTTCACACCCTAAATTGTCTTTGATGTGTCTAAACATGTGTAACCAAGTTCTAGGAAGCTTAGGTACATATTTTAGGATATGTTCGAACTTTAAAACCTAGAAATGGATAGGAACCTTAGAAGATAGGCGCGGAAATGATTTAAAATGGCTTATAATGGCTCTTTCACACCCTAAATTGACTTTGATGTGTCTAAACATGTGTAACCAAGTCCTAGGAATCTTAAGTGCATATTTTAGGATATGTTAAAACTTTAAAACCTAGTAATGGATAGAAATCTTAGAAGATAGGCGCGAAAATGGCTTAAAATGGCCTAAAATGACCCTTTCACACCCTAAATTGAGCTTGATGTGTCTAAACATGTGCAACAAAGTTCTAGGAAGCTTAAGTGCATATTTTAGGATATGTTTAAGCTTTAAAACCGTGTAACGGATAGAAATTTTAGAAGATAAGCGCAAAAACCCATTAAAACACCCTAAAATGAACTAAAATGGTGATGATCGCCTAAATCCATCTCTGTTTATTTCTTATGTTTATGCTAACACATTTAATCTATTGTAGGAAACATACGAGAAAAATCTTGCTGAAAGCCTAGAGAAGGATCAAAAAACCAACTTGAAGGTTTTAGAGCACTCAAGAGGGGGGGGGGGGGTGAATTGAGTGATTGATAGCCTTAGTCAATTTTTCCTTATTTTCGATTGTATGAGGAACCAGTTCTAAGCAGCAAATTAACAGTAAAGCAATAAAGGAAATATAAGATTTAACGAGGTTTAGAAAACTTTGGCCTACGTCCTCCTACCCTATATTCTTTTATTAATCTACTCCAAAAAACAAAGAACACACTCCTTACTATTTCCCTACTCCGGGAACCAGTACACCCCACACTCGACTTACACTCGTAAGCCCTTTGTGTTTGAACTCACAAACACTCACCTATCAATCAACCCCTCTGTTGATCACTTTGACAATATAAGTTTTTCTCTCTTCTATCTCACTTCTTGAAAGCTAATTAAGAGAATGATTTACACTCTAAAGTTCTCTTGTATATGACTCGATGTAGTGCTTAAGTGTTTTCTCTCATAAAGAAACTCTAATTTTTTATACATGAGAGAATTGAATTGGAATATGGATAAGTAAGTGTATATATAGGCTTTGGACGCATGACCCTAGTTTTTATAAATCACACAAACTTGATCTACAAGCCACTATGTGATTTATGAAAAGTATTTATCTTATTCGGTTTATCCAAGAATAAAATCGAATAAGATAAATACCTCTAGTTTTATGGTATCCAAAATATATACACTTATTTTATCCAGCTGCTTAAAATATTTTATAAAACAAATCTTTGAAGAGATATTTTACGAAAATCTTTTTATAACAAAGCAGCTAATAAATTCCAAGTAGTGAACCTGGTTCCTTACTTTAAGTATGTTATGAATTCCGTTCCAAGCTTTGTACCAAAATTCACAACATAACTTTTTTCACTTATAAGCACTTATAATACCCAAACATACAAATCATACTATGGAGCACATTACACGAAAATCCTAGTAAGACAATAAATTACAATTTCTTCTTTTCATGTAATCGTCAAGACTGGAACCTTCCTTGAATACTTCAATTTAAAGCAATGCATCTTTCTTCGAATGTCTTCGAAAGGCCTTCATGTTCTAAGTCTTGGAATCAAACTTAGCTACTGCACATGTAACAAGGTTAATGCACACACTAGTGGAAAAAAGGACATTTGCCTCGGGCCAAAATAGAGCTGCTACCTCGGTCCTAGCCCGCATTACAAGTAGACGTCGCTGCAACTCCTTTAACAAATGCCTCGGGCATGCCCGAGGCATTTAGACGTCCAAATGCCTCGGGCATCTTAAATCCCCGAGGCATTTAAACATCCAAATGCCTCGGGTTTCTGAAAAGCACGAGGCAATTCTAACATTAATTGCTTCGAAGTTTTTGTAAACCACGAGGCATTTGTGATTTCTTTTAGCCTGTAATGATAATTTAATGCTTCGTGCTTATGTAATACCCGGAGCACTTGAGTTTTTTTTTTAAAATTTTAATAAATAATATTAATACACCAATTTCAACCTAAACCTGTCCAAAAAGATCTAAATTTTCCAAATCTTATCCATATAGCATTACAATGGTAAATTTCCAAATCTTGTCATGAATCTTATCCATTGAAAACATATATTCCCAAATGTATCATCATTACATCAAATAACCTAAAATATTCCAAAAACATAGCTAATAATATACCATCTATGTTAGCTATATAAGCTATTAACCCCCCAAAAGTTACTACTAACTAACTACAAAATGCATAATGTTATGTAACACCTACCAAGCAGACTATATATATGTTTAAAGACAATTTTCCGTAATATAAGTTGCACACTTGTCTCGAACTTAATTGATTTCTTCAACTGCAAAGGGCCTTTGCATTGCTGTGTTGAAAACCTGACAAAAACCATGAAAAAACATGCATAAATGATTTAACACTTTATTACACATATTCTTTAATTTATGAACTGTAACAATAACACTACATGTTTTTAAAAAATTCATATCCATATTTTAAGGTGTTTTTTCCCCAACATCTCATAAGTCAACCTACTACATATTTTTGTGTCAAAAAAAAAAACCTAATACATATTTTAAAACATTATTCATGTCCTTTAAAATTCATTTAGGCTTTTTAGGACTTGCTTACATTCAATTAGGCACGACAAGGTCATTTTAAGGTCAAATACCAGTGACCTTGGTCGTTTTTAAGAGCTTTTTTCCCTACTTCTCACAACACTACCTAATACAAGTTTTAAAACTTTATTCATGTCCTATAACATTCATTTAGGCTATCTAAGACTTGTTTGCATTCAATTAGANTTCTCACAACTCTACCTTTACATGTTTTAAAACTTT
Source organism: Bassia scoparia (assembly GCA_008642245.1). Classification (NCBI taxonomy): domain Eukaryota; kingdom Viridiplantae; phylum Streptophyta; class Magnoliopsida; order Caryophyllales; family Amaranthaceae; genus Bassia; species Bassia scoparia. The sequence continues at coordinate 11,395 of SNQN01001184.1, read as the reverse complement.
ATTCATGTCCTATAACATTAATTTAGGCTTTCTAAGACTTGTTTGCATTCAATTAGCCACAACAAGGTCATTTCGGRTCAAATACTAGTGAGTTTGGTCATTTTTAGGCGTTTTTGTTCCCCAATTCTCACAACACTACCTACTACATGTTTTAAAACTTTATTCATGTCTTATAACATTCATTTAGGCTTTATAAGGCTTGTTCGCATTCAATTAGGCGCCACAAAGTCATTTAGGATCAAATACTAGCGAATTTGGTCATTTTTAGGTGTTTTTTCCCCAACTTCTCACAACTCTACCTTTACATGTTTTAAAAACTTTATTCATGTCCTATAACATTAATTTAGGGTTTCTAAGACTTGTTTGCATTCAATTTGCCACAACAGGGTCATTTCGGGTCAAATACTAGTGAGTTTGGTCATTTTTAGGCTTTTTTGTTCCCCAATTCTCACAACACTACCTTCTACATGTTTTTAAACTTGATTCATGTCTAATAACATTCATTTAGGCTTTATAATACTTGTTCGCATTCAATTAGGTGCCACAAAGTCATTTAGGATCAAATACTAGTGAATTTGGACATTTTTAGGTGTTTTTTCCCCAACTTCTCACAACTCTACCTTTACATGTTTTAAAAACTTTATTCATATCCTATAACATTCATTTAGGGTTTCTAAGACTTGTTTGCATTCAATTAGCCACAACAAGGTCATTTCGGGTCAAATACTAGCGAGTTTGATCATTTTTAGGCGTTTTTGTTCCCCAATTCTCACAACACTACCTACTACATGTTTTAAAATTTTATTCATATCTTATAACATTCATTTGGGCTTTCTAAGACTTGTTTGCATTCAATTAGCCACCACAAAGTCATTTAGGATCAAATACTAGTGAATTTGGTCATTTTTAGGCATTTTGGTTCCAAACAATTCAACTTAATTCATGTTTTTACACCAAAAAAAAAATACAAAAATTAATATAAGGTTGTTCACAATTACTTATCGTCTCGAGGTCCTCTACTTCTGTGCAACTTCTTATTACATCGAACATAAACCTCATCACATAATAGCCACATTGAACACCGTCCTCTTGTTGAGCACACTAACAATGTAAAATAACATATGAACTTAATAATTTTGAAATTAGACATTTAAATTTAAAAATGAAAACATGATTTACCTTCATTGATTTCCAAGTAGGGGCAACGGTTTGCAGAATATTAGTAGCACGTGTTTTCTTCATGGCACTACAAATTCAAAAATAAATAAAGGTTATATATATGAGCAAGTAATATAAGTAGTGAAATATATATTAATATCTTACATGGAATAAAAGTTACCTATTTAGTAAGGCTTTAATTAGCAACACACGTCCTTCTTCTTGACACAATGAATCAAAAAGATAAATTGTATTGGAGGAAGGAGCTATCACAAATTCACAATAAGCATCTAATGCATACTACAAAACCACAAACAATATTAAATTGTCAACTTATACAATTAATTTCATCGACACTGAAAATGATAAGTGTATGTGACATACTTCTGAATATATGGTGAAATGAATAACTTTTTCCCCTGGAAATCGCTTGCTTGACACTGACTTCCAAGTAGTCTCTTACTTCTGATGGGTTACCTAAGCAATGGTCACCACGAATCTCTTCTGGGCATAACCAACCTACTCTTGAAACTTCTGGACATCCACTAAGATCCTCTTGAATTGCCCTGAAAAATTATCAAATAATTAGGTATACTATATTAGTCATTTGTAATTAACTATAAGTGTTGTTGTATCACCTCATGAAAACTTGTATTATGGATACGTTCAACATCTTCCCAAAGAGAAATTCAGAGACATCATCTTTATTTACCCATGTCGATGAGTCAACCATATAGTTAAATTGAGATTTATCAAGAGAAACTTGTATAGCTTTGTTCTCTTGCAAATTAGAAACGCATTTGTGCAACCATAAGCAAGGTTGGCTTAAAGTACTAAGGACATGTTGTTCCACTAAATCATTTCCCTTCGACAACACTTCAAGAACTTTATCTAAATCCACAACCGGGTCACTGCACGAGTGGAACCTTTGGAAGAAATAGTTCTCTTGTGCAAATCATTGGCTTTGGAATCTGATTTTTTAGATCCAACTTTCGCTTCATTTCCAAGAGACCTTTCTTTGTTCCCTTCAACCTTGCGCTTCTTTGGTTTTGCATTTACCTTCTTTCCTTTTGCCTTTCGTAGTTTCTCCAAAGTCTATGCCATGAAAAGCAAATTATAAATACATTACTACACATATACTCCATAACTTAAAACTATAGTAGAACATAAACATAGGCAAATAGGGGGGCTTACCTCAGGTGTAAAACTCACCCAAACACGTGGCCAAACTACCTGGCTGCCTCGAGCATTAAGTAAAGTGTAGAGTCCAAAATCTGGTCTCGTCATTGGCAATTCCATGTCTTCACAACCAGCTACTACATGGACTACGTTTACACTGAAATGATCATCCAGAACTGGCCGAAAATGCACTCTAAGACTGTCACTAGGTGGTTTAACAAAGCCACTAGCAACCACCTTCAAGCCACCATCATCGAGATTAGGCAACAGAAGCACGCAACGAGTCTCTTCCTAATAAACATAATCATAAAAGTAACTTAAATGATAATAAATAAAAATATTTAAATAGCAATTTAAACCTCAAAATCAGGTAAAGGTGGAGGTGGATTAGGTATCACAGTTTCAACCACGGTATTTGGTGGAGGTAAATTAAGTAATAACATGCTGTTTGGCGGTTCTTGGTTGGTTGTTTCAACCACAGGAGAAGTGTCAAATTGTGCGGGCAATTGAATACCCATTTCAACTAAGAGCGAAGCGAGATTTTCCTTCACTTCCTCCCTAACTTCTACTCTTACTTCTTTTCTTACAGTAACTTTGATGGCCTCTATATCTTGTGATGTGTTTGAACTTGAAGCAGGTTTTGTAATCTTGTACTCTTTCCCAAAAACCTTCTTCACACCAAGATAAATACCTCCCTTTCCTCTCATGCGGCCTCCATGATCCTTCCATAACACCATGTGCATGGAATCTTCATTCAACTTAGATTTAAACTCTCCACGTGCCTCTTTTTGTTTGTACCCTAACTGATTTTATATTAAAAAAAGGTAACATTAGATGAAGCACATATGTAAGATCATCGTGTACTACTTTCAAAACAATATATCCAAAATAACAATTTTCAAAGTAAAAGTATAGGCAATAATAATAAAAAACTTACAAGTGCATCTGCTATTTTCTTTGTTTCGGGATGTAGAATGACTCTATTCCCCTTGTCATCTTTTGCATGCAATGAAAAATAAATATCCGCAGCTTGATCAAGTATGACATTTGATGTCATTTCTGCACCTTCTGATGCGATAGGGTTTGGGTAAAAACCTTCTTCAATCCAAGACTCACGATTCTCATTGAAAGTCTTTGGGCCTATATGATAACGAAGTTTGTTACATTTTGAAAGGTTTGCAAACTTTTCGCGTGTTTCCTGCAAAATATGACATAGAAAGTTAGTTATGTGACTTCTTTCAATTTAAATTAATAATTAAAAAACTCTTACAATTCTCTCTGGCGTTTTTTGTTTCGCCACAAATGCCTCTCACTCATCCTTTGAGATATGCGGCCAAATTTCATATGGTTGTTTTGTTGGTGGAACAACTTTCTCATCCTTTCCCTTCTTCTTCATTCTATGTCTTGTCAAACTGATCCAACCACTCGTTAACTTGCTCTTAAACTCTCGAAATCTTTGGGCAACATCGGCAAAATATAATTCCTCTTTGGCAAGATCAAGTTCAATATGAAACAAATTCTACATAAAAGCATACGACAAGTTAGTCACATTTTAAAATAATACTTTTATTATTAAATATCAAAAGCACAAACGGGAAAAAATGTGAATATTGAAATTTTACCGCTGTGTCATCCCAAAGTGATTTCTTCAATTTCTCGGGCACATCGATCTAATAAGAATACAAGATAGATATCTTGCGCATGGAAAGACCAAGGTGAATCGAGTACTTCTTTCGCCACCTACCACAAGGTTGCCCCTTGTCATTGTACTCAAGGTGCATGGGTTCCTTTACATTGAGTGTTTTAGTCGGACCCCTTCCTCTTTTCCTTGTCTTGTTTGCACTAGTCTTGTTCGTATTAGTGCTGACAACTTGTGTTTTATTTGCATGAGTATCGGTCTCATGCATAGTAGCTCCACCTTGTTTTGTAAACTTAGCTACTGCACATTTAAAAGGTCTATCACACCACTGTGCGAAAAAGACAATTGCTCAGGGCACAAAAGAGCTGCTACCTCGGTCAGCCCGCATTAACAAAGTAAGACGTTCGCTAGCAACTACTTTAACAGATGACCTCGGGCATGCCGAGCGCATTTAGACGTCCAAATGCCTCGGGAATCTATAATTCCCGAGGCATTTAAACCAAATAGCCTCGGGTTTCTGAAAAGCACTGAGGCAATTCTAACATTAATGCTTCGAAGTTTTTGTTAAACCACGAGCCATTGATGATTTCTTTTACCCTGTAACTGATAATTTAATGCTTCAGTGCTATCTATGTAAATACCCGGAGCAACTTGAGTTTTACTTTTAAAATTTATAATAAATAATATAATAACAATTTTAACGAAACCTAACCAACCACCAATGTCCAAAAGATCTAAATTTCGCAAATCTACTCTATATAGGCATTACAATGGTAAATTAGCCCAAATCTTTGTCCAATGAAATCTTATCCATTGAAAAACATATAATTCCCAAATGTATCATCATTAACTCCAATATTATCTATAAATTCCCAAAACATAGCTAATAATATACCATACTTGTTAGTATATTGCATATAACACCCCCAAAAGGTTATACTAACTAACTACAAAATGCATAATTTATGTAACACCTACCAAGCAGACTATATATATGTTTTAAAGACAATTTTCCGTAATAATAAGTGCAACTTGTCTCGACTAATTGATTTCTTCAACTGCAAAGGGCTATGCATTCGCAATGTGTGAAAACCTGACAAAAACCATGAAAAAAATGCAAAAAGAATTTAACACTTTATACCTATATCTTTAATATTAATATGAATGTAACAATAACACTACATGATTTTTTAAAAATTACATCCATATTTTAAGGTGTTGTTTCCCCAAATCTCATAAAAGTCAACCACTAAACATATTTTTGTGCAAAAAAAAAACCCTAATACATATGTTATAAACATTATCATTCCTTAGAACATTCATTTAGGCTTAGGACTGCTTACATTCAATTAGCACGACAAGGTCATTTTAAGTCAAATACCAGTACCTTTGTCGTTTTTTCAGACTTTTTTTCCCTACTATCATCACACTAACCTATAACAAGTTTTAAAACTTATTCATGTCCTAAACATTCATTTAGGCTATCTAAGACTTGTTTGCATTCAATTAGAGCACAAAGTCTTTAGGATCAAATACTAGTCAAGTTGGTCATTTTTAGGTGTATTTTCCCCAATCTCACAACTCTACCTTTACATGTTTTAACTTTATTCATGTCCTATAACATTAATTTAGGCTTTCTAAGACGTTTGCATCAATAGCACACACAAGTCATTTCGGATCAATACTAGTGAGTTTGGTCATTTTTAGGCGTTTTTGTTCCCAATTCTCACAACACACTACTACTACATTTTTAAACTTTATTCATGTCTATAACATTCATTAGGCTTTAAAGCTTGTTCGCATTCAATTAGACGCACACAAGTCATTTAGGATCAAATACTAGGAAATTTGGTCATTTTAGTTTTTTCCCAATTTCACAAACTCTACCTTCAATGTTTTAAAACTTTATTCATTCCTATAACATTCAATTTAGGTATTCTAAGACTTGTTTGCATTCAATTTGCCACAACAGTCATTTGGGTAAATACTAGTGAGTTGGTCATTTTAGGTTATTTGTCCCCAAATTCTCAACACTACCATTACATGTTTTTAAACTTATTCAGTCTATAACATTCATTAGCTTTTAATACTTTTCGATTCAATAGGTCCACAAAGTCATTTAGGATCAAATACTATGAATTGGCATTTTTAGGTTTTTTTCCCCAACTTCTCACAACTCTAACCTTACATGTTTTTAAAACATTTATTCATGTCCTATAACATTCATTAGGTTCTAAGACTTGTTGCATTCATTACACAACAATCATTTCGGGTCAATACTAGCGAGTTGTCTTTTTAGCGTTTTTGTTCCCAATCTCTCACAACCACCTACTACAATTTTTAAAACTTTTATTCATTCTTATAACATTCATTTAGGCTTTTCAAGACTTGTTTGTTCAATTAGCACCACAAAGTCATTTAGGATCAAATACTAGTGAATTGGTCATTTTTAGGCATTTTGGTTCCAAACAATTCAACTTAATTCATGTTTTTACACCAAAAAAAAATACAAAAATATATATAGATTCAAATTACTACCGTCTCGAGGTCCTCTACTTCTGTGCAACTTTCTATCATCGAACATAAACCTCATCACATAATAGCCACATTGAACACGTCCTCTTGTTGAGCACACTAACAATGTAAAATAACATATGAACTTAATAATTTTGAAATTAGACATTTAAATTTAAAATGAAAACATGATATTACTTCATTGATTTCCAAGTAGGGCAACGGTTTGCAGAATATAGTAGACGTGTTTCTTATAGGCACTACAAATCAAAAAATAAAAGTATATATAATATGGAAGTAATATAAGTAGTGAAAATATATAATATCTTACATAGATAAAAATTACCTATTTAGTAAGCTTTAATTAGCAACACACGTCCTTCTTCTTGACAAAATGAATCAAAAAGATAAATGTATTGAGAAGGAGCTATCAAAATCACAATAAGCACTATGCATACTACAAAACCACAAACAATATTAAATTGTCAACTTATACAATTAATTTTCACACTGAAAATGATAAGTGTATGTGACATACTTTGAATATAATGGTGAAATGATAACTTTCCCCTGGAAATCGACTGCTTGACACGACTTCCAAGTAGTCTCTTACTTCTGATGGTGTACCTAAGCAATGGTCACCACGAATCTCTCTGGCATAACCCAACCTACCTGAGAACTTCTGGACATCCATAAGATCCTCTTGATTGCCCTGAAAAATATCAAATAATAGGTATTAACTTAATATTAGTCATAGAATTAAGACTATAAGTGTGTTGATTTTCTTCCATTCTTCATGTAATCTTCAAGACTTTGAATTCTTCCTTTGAATACTTCAATTTTGAGCACACTTCTTTCTTCGAATGTCTTCGAAAGGCTTCACACTTCAGGTCTTGGAATCATCCTATTACTGCRCATGTAACATGGTTAAAGTGCAACAAAARWTATATGACTGTTTTTCAGCATAACAGTCAAGGAAACAGCTCTTGCTGGTTCTGGACCAGTATATGAGCTTTATGTATTTAGCTGTTCCCTGTAATAAACAAGTTAGTTTCAATGCATACATAATAAGTATTAACTTATTTAGTGAAACAAGTATCCTAAATCAGCTGGTTCCCAAAACCAACTATATTCACAATTAAGCAACCTGTTTCCTGTACTGGTTTGGGAGTCAACAAATTCCCCCTTTTTGATGATGACAAACTAAATCGAAGTTCCTGCAACCAAGCAAGTTAGAAACAGAAAAACTTTCAATTTGGTACTCAAATGAAATTGAGCATAACCAGCAGACTCAAAGACACAATGAACAAGTTAGCTATTCTAACTGGTTCCTAAGTAAGAAAAGAAAAATGACTCAATCTAAACTTAATGACTCAATGAACAAGTTAGCTATTCTAACTGGTTCCTAATTAAAAAAAACAGATAGCTATTCTAACTGGTTCCTAATAAAAAACAGAAACTAAACTAGCAGATTCTAGGCTTCAACTTCGACACTTTTACCCCCTTTTGGCATCATTAAAAATATCTCAAGCAAAGTGATGTGCACAAATTGTTAAATGTGCTCATCCATACAGTGACATCGACCACCATTCAAATGTTATGCTGCAAAAAGACAATTAGTCAACCAGATCATCACATAGCAAAATATTATAGTTCATACAGACCAGCAAAGTTTAACCAAAAGGACCCTAATCCACATAGAAAGAATGTTCGTGGATAGGGGAGAATAGTTACAGACCATCAGAATCAGTTATTTTAAGAATCAAAAGAAAATAGGGGAGGGAAAATAGGAGCAAACAGCATCACTCCTCTCCATTATACTCTTCCTCCTCCTCCTCATTATCATGCTCAGCATCATCATCTTCATCATCTGCTTCATGATCATCATCAACTTCTTCCTCGACCTCTTCATCCTCATCAGCTGGGTCTTCAACCTTTGTTTCTGCATGCTGCTGCTGTTTATCATCAGTATGCCCTGGTTCCTCAATACCTGGAACCACCAAGTTGCTTGCAGCAGCTAGAGCTGAAACCTGAGTCTTGGGAGAAACATATTCAATACTTGGAGCCATCTGAGCTTTGACATCGGGAACAGTAAGCAACAACAACTGAGTCTCAGCCAGCTCCTTCTCCATTTGATCGATTTTGGTATTGAATGAGGTTGAAATACCCTGGACCAGTTCCATCAACTTACCAAGAGTTTTCTCCTGGCTCTCCATTCTCCCCAGAACAACATTTTGACTCGTTGGTTCCTCTGCCTTGGCTTTCTTCTTTGGAGGGGGCTTAACCTCCACTGGTTCCTCAACCTTGAACCTTAACACATCAGCACTGATATCAAGACCCTTTTGCTTAAGTATACCCTTCGCGAACACTGTAACTGGTATAGTGGATCCACTTAGGCTAACCTTGTTGTCCTTAAGCAATCGGGTGATGATAGAACCATAAGGCAGAGAATGATGAGATGAACCATAACAGTTCGGATCGAGCATCAAGGAAGGAAGATTTATCTTAATCTTCTTCATCATCAGGTATATCAGTACCATCTCCATGATGCGTACTGTTCCCCTTCCTTGAGCCCTAGGAAGCAGGACTTTGTTGCATAAAGAATGCAGAACCAGCATCAATGGTTCCTTCAGWTCAACAGATTTGAAAACAACATATTTCTTGGGCATTTTCCCACCAAATAGAAAGTCATAAATTTCATCAGGAGTGACCCCTACCAACATAGGCCACCAATCACTAGAATACTTATTTATTACAGCTAGAGACCTAATTGTGTTTTATGTTGGTTTGTGTGTCAGGTTTCAAACATTCAAAGGAATCTTCACTTGAAGGCTGTTAGAAAGGATACTTAGGATTCTTGTAAGGAAACAGCAGATTTTGCTTGTGGTACCCTAAGGTAGTCAATGGACCGTTATAGGATACACAAATGCAAATTATGCTGAGTTTCCCTAGTTGGATAGAAAGAACAGTCAGGTTTTATAGCACATTTTCTTGGCTCTTGTCTAATATCATGGGGATCTAAGAAGAAGAATCAGTGGCCTTATCCCACAGCTGAATCGAATTACATTGCTTGCAGCTTTCATGCTGTTCTCAACGTTATGGATCAGACAGTTGAAGGAATTTGGGTGTTGGATACAACAGTTTCCAATTCTTGTGACAACGCGATTGCTATCAATATTCTAAGAATCCCAGTTCACACTCTAAAAAACCCACACATTGAGATCATACACCACTTCTTGAGATGACAATGTTGAGAAAGGTTAGTGGAGTGCTGTTCGTAAAAGAGATCAAATTGCAGACATCTTCAACAAAACCTCTGTTCCGTGGTCCTTTTGTAGATTAAGAGTCTTTTAGGCTTAGTTAGGTTTTAGGTTTTTCTTTTTATGTCATAGGTTTAACAGTAGGTTATGGTAACATGGCTTCTATACTTCCCAAATGATGTAGAAATATCTCTTTTGTATTGTGTGTGTGTGTGTGTGTATATACTAAATACCTAGTCGAAATCCTTCAAGTGTTGTGTAGATGGCTTGATTCCCTCAATAAAGAGTAAAAGTCATGTTGCAAGAAATCAGTTTAGTTTGAACATTAATTCACAGAAAGAAACAGTATGCAATGGTTCTGTACACGTACACAGGAACAGCAGCAAGCTCTGATAATGTTTTTCGATTGATATTATATCTTAGAAAATTACTTAGGGTTTTTCTTTTTGGGAAAGAAATTTATCTATTTCGGTTATTTTTGGCTTCTGATCAAGGCATATATTACACATGCCTAATTAGAGCGGTTGAGTATTTATGAAATGTGATCATGCAAATCTAATTTTAAAATTCTAGCTGTTATCTCTTTGGCTCAACCGGCTATACTTCACCCTCTTGCTTCATTGATATTACTTCACTATATATACTTTGCTATCCTTGTTGGCAGCTCACAACTCTCATCACTCTATACTCTCTCCTTACTTCAAGTGCTCTGTTTTTCTGACACAAAATTCAAATTTGTTAAATATTGTTCATCGATAGTTATTGCTTATCTTCTTCTCGATCAATCGATTATGGGTAAAAAATCAACGACAGGCAGGAAGGAAGAGGAGGGGTCAATCAAGTTTATCCTCACATTCTGAGAAGAGTCAATGAAGAACCCTAACACACAACAACCTTGAGATAAAAACCAAGACTTACCACCTACGACTCTCGAAGACTTCCACTCCCACAAAATTTAACCTAATCCCACTTCAAGGAAAACACCTCACCACCAAAAACATCTAAGCTTAGCTCTAAGGAGATTGTGCCTCAATGAAATCCAACGTGGGGTGTGTTCCACCCATCAAGGAACCAGCACACTCTCAGGGGGAAAAGATGCATGAGACACAAGAGGATTTAACCAGGAGTTCGAGAAGGTTGTATACTGGAGAAGAGGGAGTTCAAATTACTGGTCAAAGGAAGGGTTCCTATGGTGGAGCTTTCGTCAGAGGAGGCTACGCTCACGTGAAGAAGGATCAGTGAAAAAAAGGGCAAGGAAGAGAACATCGACTTGTTTCTGAAAGGGGAAAACCAAGAGAAAGGCAACAGCATCAAAACCACCTCTCTTTGTCAAAGTAAGTCTGTAGAATCTCTTCACTAGTTCTACCGACTTTAAGTGCTAGATATGGTTTCTGGATGTTAGATGTGAGGATGGTTATTTCAATGGCCTGCTTTGTCTGAGTACAAGAATTTAATTGAAATCAAGGTTGGTGTCCTTGTTTGATTTGTTCTGCTGCAAATGTGTCTGGGGTAAGGATTTTATGTGAATCTAAAACATGCCGAATATGGTCTATGGTTTCAAAGTTGGATGGTGTGAGTATGAAGTCGTTTATGTCAATTTCTTCTATTTAAAGCATGTTAGGGATAACCAGGGATGGGTTTTTGC
>SNQN01001183.1:0-103607 GCA_008642245.1 Bassia scoparia | reverse complement strand
TTTTGTAGTTGAAAATGCCAATAAAAATATTTTTCAGGTCCAAATTTTCGTTGACAGATCGTCCGACCAGAGCAAKACTTCTGTAAGATAAGCTGACTGCACTRATCCTAGATTTCAAGGAACTCAACACAGGTTAAGTGAACCATACATAATCTACAATGATGCACCAGTTTTTTCTGGTGATATTTTTTGCTGCTGCACACATAAACTGAGCAGATTATATATGCATTGTGTAATTGTTGGACCAACATAGCATCTACAATGATGTCAGTGTTGGGGATTTTGATCTTGAATTGGTACATTCTGAATTTTGGGATTTGTATTTTCAAGTTACTTTGTACTGTGTATGTGCAAAACCCTAAAATTCAAAACGAGAGAATCAAAAAGAGGAAAGTGCATACTCAACCTTGTATGCAACAAACTAAAAGAAGAAACACAAGAACGGATATCAAATTGACCATTTTATAGATATCAATAATCATAAACAAAAATAAAGTGAATCTATTTCAGCTTCTGGCTGAATTCAGACAGCTCGAGCACACGGATTCTTGAATACTCGCTGCTTCTTGCCTTTCTTACGGGGTGTTTTAGCCCCAGTTAACTGCTCAAATACGAATATGATTAGGCAACAATAAGATTTGGACTATTATTAATAAGCAAAATCAACAATGGAGCAAGCATTCCATGAGAGCTTTACCTAAATACAAGTTCTAGTTATCCAACTCTGGCTCCTTTATGACATTTTTCAGAGTAGCGAGTCGGTCCTCCACAAAGCTGTACAAAGTAGACCATACAATCAATTATCAAACCAGCATCATTGCTGATTGCAAGAAGCACAATTCAGCACAGGTTTAAGATCTTACTGTAAAGCAAGGCCCTTATGTTATGGTAGTTTCTAGAGCTTTTTAAGCGGTTCAACCTTCGATCTAAGATTTTTAATTTAAACATAAATATGAGACTGATATAGTAGGATTCTACACTGACATATATAAAATGAATCATTACTCATTGACAAATTTTAACTTCTGCTTTGACATAGTTTCGACATATTAGATTTACCCAGTGCCAAGTCCAAATATTCTTTCAGGTGGTATAGTTATACCAGCTAGCTCTCGAAGTAGTGCATCTGCAAATCAACTCTTAAGAGGACAAAAAAAAAACACGTGAACAAATCATCAAGAGAAAATTTAGTAGAATGGAAGACGAAGAACTTCTCACTGTGGACTACTTGCAAAATTAACTTAATCATATCCCCTTCTATATGTTCCATCATCCTCTTTCAGTAAGTTGTAATTATTTACACTACTAATTGGATTATTACTTTGGCCAACGGAGTTAGCTAGAACCCGTGTTTTTGGTGAATATTACAGTCTCCGAGTGTGTGAACGTTAGTAGCAGTTGAAACAACAGGATACATCTACATTTTAAAAAAAAGAGAAATTAGAAATAATTGTACTGTAAGTAGGATCATAGGATGTCTCTAAGTAAAACTGATGTCTAGATCATACATCAAAAGCTAACCACAATAAGAATCCCACTAGCCTTAAGCAAGTTGAGCTTCAACTTTCTAAGTGGTTTCGAAAGCAACCACATTTATATACAAAAATTATAACAAACATTCAAATCACCATAAGCCCTCACCTAAGACTGCCCAGTTACTGGCTGAAACATAAGATCCAATGTGACTTGAAGTTGATTCAATTTTAACTTGGCTCACACATCAACAGGGCAAAACAAATGTCGATGAAGCATATCAGCAAGCTCCAAGAAGAAAACTTGAGTAGTAAAAAATTTTCAGAGGAAAGGGGAGGTAAGAAAGTTCCTCAAAAAAGTACAACTTGTTGAATTTGTTCGCCTAACCTATAATCCATGCAAACATGACTTCAGTTTTGTAATTAAAAGTTGTGAAAGGCTAAGTACTACGGGACATGAAAAGATAAAAGAGTACATTTGATAAAAAGACAATGGTGAAGTATATTGTGCTAAATCTTACATGAATTCATGTGCGAAGTTAAATTAGAGCAAACAAAGCAAAGATAAGATAGGAAAAACTATGAGAATGTTATGTTAACAGGATCCTGGAGAGTCAATTCAAATGGTGAAGTGACATGTTAGAATGACGAAGTTTAGCCTGTAAGTCCTGATATGTAACATAGTGTGTTCAGCCAGATCACTATATTCAAGTGCGTGGATAGGCAAAGTCTAAGAAGATGGTCTAACGAGATATAAAGCATGAGCAATAGTGGTAATAAAAGTTGGATTCAATTAATTAGGTCACAGGATTAAGAAGAGAGCACTATAGCAAAACGCAGATCTGGAGAATATGCAACCCTACGCCGAAAAAACCGCTAAAACCCTACCGCTATAAACCCTGCATATAGAAATAGACACGGAGAACCTTAAATCAAAAAAAAACCCCCTAGAAAATGTCAGTAGTTATGAAGACCCCAAAATTCAAAAGTAAAGAAGAACGCGAAAATAGGAGTCGAATTCATTTGATAAAAGCCCTAGAATCTAAAATAAATCAAACCTAATCACATAAAACGAATTTGAACACTATGATACCAATGAGAATCCATAAAAATATGAACCGAATATCAAGAACTCGTACTTGCGAAACCGCAGCACTCGAGAGCTCGCTCCGTAACCCAATCAAACTATTCAAGAACATATACTTCAATTCCCTTTTCGCCCGGCCATGGTACAGTATCACGACTTGTTGCGACGGAAACACGACCCGATGACACCGCTAAAGGAAATCGCGATGGAGAGCAGACGAATACGCGCAGAATTTGAGTAGAGGGACGTCGCAGGGATAAAAAAGATGCCATGCAACGATCTGGCGAAGAGGAAGTGGAGTTAGGTGACGGGAAGTTGATTGGTAAGTAGATGAAGGTTGTTGGTTGACCTGTGTTGTGCATTGTGTGCTTGTGAGTATAAGCTTGACACGGTGGTAGTGATGTGGCATTGTGGCACGTGATGTATTGGGATCGATTCTACTGTTCGATTAGACTAGCATAATATTATATCATAGTTTATTGTTGGTTGATATATTGATATTATAACATATTGAGCATATATAAATATACATATATATATTATTTAATAAAGAATAGATCAGTTAAAACACAATCTTAAGGTTGTGAACTAAAAAACTTTGTTTAATCTGGTTCCACTATAGAAAAGGTTATTTGCGCGGTTAGGACCAGCAAATAGCCTCGCAGGCAAATTGACATTTGCCTGGCGTTGGTAACGCACAAATGACTATTTTGCTGCGTTTACTCGGCAGTAAAATGATGCTATTGCTGCGGTGTTACGCAGCAATGAGTGTCACTACTATTGCGTGCGTATGGGTTGAACAACCGCAAATATAATACCCACTATTTGCTGCGTTGTTAGTGGCAAAAACTACCGGCAGGATAAAATAAGGACTAATTGCTTGCGGTGTTTTGTCATTAACCGCGCAGCAAGTGATCTATGTTTTTAAAAAAATTGCAATACATAGACAAACCATGTATTATATATATAGTATACTAGAATATATATTAATCATGATATATAATAATACAATATATATATATATACGTAATAATTATATAATTATATCATACATATATATTAGTGTATAACATATAAGAGTATTATATCATATAAATATCTAATAGGTAGATTACTATATAGTATATACAATATATAATATAGATATAATACATATCATAGGGAGTTTAGATTACTAAAAACTCTGTTTTTGGGGACAGATATAAAAATAAAATTTTACATATCATTTAACGACATTTTGTAATTTTAGGCACTCATTTGCACAACAGAGTTTTAGGACATTGTTTCCGATTTAAGGAATTTGCACATT
The DNA here is from genome assembly GCA_008642245.1 of Bassia scoparia. Lineage (NCBI taxonomy): Eukaryota > Viridiplantae > Streptophyta > Magnoliopsida > Caryophyllales > Amaranthaceae > Bassia > Bassia scoparia. Next base: position 99,739 of record SNQN01001183.1, on the reverse strand, counting down.
AAAATAGGACATTTTTTCGATTAACATTGTGCATAAATTTAGAATTTAATTTAGGGACATTTTACAATTTAGGACGTTTGTGATTTACGACATTACGTTAATAATTATGACATTTTAGAAATTTAGACATTATGTCTTTAGTTCTAATCACTTTTACAATAACTTTCTCTCTCCTCCACCCGTTCAACGACCACTCAATACTCAGGCCGAAACCAACCCGTCCATGTCCTAGAGTCAGCCCATACACCAACCGAAGCCATTCACCCTCCATTATCATCCACCACCACGACCAACCACTCACCCGCCACGACACACCCCCTGTCCACTGAGCTATATCCACTGCTGTGCAAGAGGGCACCACCACGTACACACGCACCCACTAACAATTCCCGCATACTCGCGGAACCCACCCCCACCAACCACAACCAGCTAACCTCCATCCTATCTAAGCTAGAACCCACATTTTAAAATGAGAATATGTTGAGGTAACGTCAGTAACAAAAAAATTTAAAAAAAAATTGAGAACAAAAAATAACTCTCATTTGCAACAACAACTTACAGACATTTGGTTAGGTGAATAGAAGAGTTACACCACTAAAGCATAAAAGCAAAAGGGAACCAAAAGCAAACAGCAACTAAATGCAGCCTTAAAACGAGACAAGTAATAATATAAAAATACAGAGTAAATAAAGTGTCCTATAAAATAGTTCTTCGACAAATTTCATGAACTTCAATGATGACTGATTAGGAGTCCATTATCATTCCCAGGTTGGAACGCTCTATGATGGTCATGTAAGGGTGCGCGATGTCAATTTAGTTCTTGGAGAGAGAAAAGTCCACGTCAGCACGGAGAGGAGATGTGTGCAAGGGCGGTTCACGGAGAATGGCTTGGTTTTGCAGTTGGGACAGCACGGTATGGAGGGTGTGTACTGACTTGGAGAGAGAAGAGGTCGGGAGGAAGAGAAAGGGTGGAGGAAGAAGATTAAGATGTAGGTAGAAAAATGAAGTCGTGTATAAGGAATAAGAGATAACAAAGTTTGGCAAAATGGAATACAGATCTGGCTGATTGGATGCAATACATAATCGGACGACTCCGGCTTGACTAGTTTAGTTTCACCAATCAATTTGGTTTCACACGTGATCCTATTTCCTACATAATATACTAATCACGTACATATAATAATATTAATCACACATGTTACTTATATAAGTAACATATATTACGTAGAAATTGACCGAGATTGTCTATGCTAGTTGCAAATGTTTTATATAACTACGAATACATCTACATAAACTAACATATCGGCGTAATAATAACAAATATAAAAATTAGCACCACTACAAATAGGAAGTCAAAATAATAACACAATATACAATATGATCCCATCACACATATCACTCAGCAACCACACTCACTCATACAAGATCAGTCTTGGGGTCACTGTAGATGCCACTTTGCTGCCTCTCACATCAGTGTAGCTGGAGATCACTAAAGAATCCATGCTGCTCCAGACACACCAACACTGCTGGTCAATGCTCACAAAACAATGAGCCGAGCGACATAGCCCACACTAGTCTCCGACTAGCCAGGACCAGCCTCCTTCAAATTACACGAAAAAGAGGATTCAACATGCGAAGAACTCTAAACAGCGATGTGGATGCGAACAAGTTCGATCTAAACGAGAATCAAACTCGGGCAACAATCGTAAGCAAGAAAACCTGGAAAATATATCAGAAAACCACGAGCAATGAAAAAGTAAGTCGCCTAACTCCCATACGTCGGCACAAATAATGAACCAGATTCATGACGCTTCCATACCGGCTAAATCTATTCACACAACAAATCGTCGTTTTTCCACTTTTGCCTGACCTTAATCTCATCATGGTCTTTCACGATTGTGTCAAAATGCCACTGTTAGAGCTTGTACAGCTACCGGAACAAGTACCTATCGACGATATGTGTTCATAGAATGGAGTTCATACGAAAACGACAGACGCACTGAGCGCACTCAGGTAGTTAACAACACCGAGCAGCCCCTCAAAGGGAAGACCCAACACACACTTCCCACACAGTATCACTTCAACAAATGATCAACCAGATTAGAGACTATAGCATAGCGGAGGGTTGAATCAGCAGCCTATGGAGGAGAGTAGCGATAATAAAAACTTTTAAAGCAAGAGATGTCAACGTTCCTATCTTCTCAATAGCGTTGATCCATGCATGTACTATGTCACATACATCACTCGCAACGCAAGGCTCGACAAGTATGCGAAAGCTAGTAATAACAAGTTGCCAAGCATCTAGCCATTGAACTTAATTGCACAAACATGCATACGACCAAATCGCTATCAGCCTCAAACAGATTGCACTACATGATTAAGATACACAATCCCGCTATCACAATCACACCCTGCGCGCCTGTCCAGACTGCTGGTGCAGCAGTGTTTGGAACAATTGCACTATAGTGAGTAGGACTTATCTAAGGAAATATGAGCATACAGGTTATCACTCAATCTGTCATGAACATTAGCAATTTGCATCCTATTATCAAAAAATTGAGATACGAGGTAAAGGTAAATTACTTACATAACAAATAATTGCACAGTAACGGTTCGTAAAAAAAGTAAAAAATCCTTCACTTTCTGTTACTGTCATAACCAAAGAAAAAAGTCGATATAAGAACGAGTCAGTTCGTCATCAGACTACTTCAAATCTTAGAGGAGCTTTGAATATGGTGTATGTATATTGCATATATTAAGATTTGATGACGGACAACACATAATTAAAGGGATCCTTTGAAAACCTATAAACACAGTCCAGCATAAAGATCTTGAAATTCACTCTCGAATTTAAATGTTATAGCTTATATCACACGTTTCAAGCAACTCAAGTTCCGATTTCTAATGTATTCGGCACAAGGAGTACAACTCCTTAATTCTTAACACAAAACTCTTTTAATATAGGAAAAATACCTACTAAGAAGTATCTATCATAAAGAAACATCATATTTGCTAACAGCACAATCTCTCCTAAAGTGAGGCAAGTACAAATTAATTCGCTACTAGAACCCTGCATTAACTAAAATCCAAATGAAGAAATAATACTTTAAAACCAAGAAAAATATCACAAAAATGTAAAATCAGAAATCAAGCGCCACAAGAAGGGAGACAGACAATTGTTCACAAACCTCAACACCAAAATTTGTTCATGTCACCCCACAACAACGATAAAAAATATATAATACGAGAACTTAACCAAACCCACGGACTTCGCAACAAAGCAGCGTGACAGAAGGAGAACATACCAGCACTTCTTATGCCAGTCAACATCGGGGGTAATACAAGATGCATCCCACCGCTACAACCACGACTTAGCGCCGCTTCTGATTCCTAGCTCTCTGCCTCTTTTCAACCAATCTCACCCTTCGAATTCCTGCCACGCAAACCAGCAAATTCACTAACTTGAAAATCTTCTACGATCTATACTAGTTGATGAAAATTGCATAACGTGCAAAAATGTCAAAAAAAATCGACAAATCATACAAAAATCAGAAAGCTAGCGGCGACGAAAAGGAGAGGACCGGCGATGAAAAGGAGAACTCGAATGGTCGGTGAGAGGATCAGAGGAGAGAGAATGAGAGTGAATGATGATAAAATGAGAGTGAACGAGGGTATGAGAGGATCAGAGGAGAGAGAATGAAAATGGGTATGAATGGGAAGAGAGAGAGTATTTAGGGTTTATTTGTTGTGATACATATACTCCGTATAAGGACTATAAGCGGGTGTTTATGTTATTGGGCCGGTTTTAATTTTTGTTTGTGTTATTGGGCCTAGTCATTTGTTGCGGGTGTTTATATAACCGCAACAAATGTAATGCATTAAATTTATTTCCCTTTCATATGTAATATTTACTGCGGTTATTTAAAAAACCGCAGCATATAACTCTCAATTGCTGCGGTTTTTATATAACCGCAGCAAATGAGCCGCATTATATGATGTTTTTTCTACTAGTGTTCGTAGGATTTGGAAATGGACGGTCACGATTTAATCTATGTATATACTTGTATTTCAATTTGGGGTACATTGAAGGTTTAAAGGGGTACACGTGTACTGTTCATCAATAGTAGCTGAAAGTCTTGTGTACCCCTTTACTGCTTGTATGTACCCCTTAAAATGTAAAATGTATCCACTTATTTGTGTTTTCACGTTTTCATATAACATGTGGTTTTCACTGGATCCTGACTATATATATATATATATATATATATATATATATATATATATATACACACACACACACACACGCCATTCTTACCTTGTCACTGCAAACAAACAAATCGTTAGAATATAATGAATGTAATGAAAAACGCCTTTGATCGATCCGCTAAACAAGACAAGCAAACATGTTAGTATTGATGAAAAATGGCCTTTGATCGATCCACTAGACAAAACAAATAAACATGTTAGTATTGACGATAATAATAAGCAATGACGAAAATAAAAATGACATTGATAAAACGAAAATGAGAAGATTGATCCTACGTATTTACATGCAACAAGTGAAAGGTGGGTTTCTACATTTTATTAGTTTAATTGAAACTCAAAATAATTATTAGTCAAGTTAAAAGAATGCGAAATGGAGGTTTAGTTGAGCAACCTCAGGGTTATACCTTGATTTCGCTCGTCAATTCGATTCAAAAGAGCGCTMGAACTCGTATTTGTAYGCTTTAATAGCAAGAGAGTGTAAGTGAGAGAGTATGTGAAGCTTGGCAACGTATGTCGTATTCTCGTAACGTGTGTGTCAATCTCTCGTAGTGTGTGAATGTATTCTCGTAATGTGTGAATCCCTTCTCGAAAATGAGAAGAGGGTATTTATAGGCACGAAAACAAAAAACGAGCGTATATACGCTCGAGTATCCTGATACTCTTTCCAATTCCCTTGATATTCTGAGCATATACGATCCTAGGAGCGTATATACGCTCGAAGGAGCGTATATACGCTCATGTATTCGTAGTATTATACGAAATTTTTTCTGATTTCTTTGGATTTTGCATGAACCTAGACACCCCTTTTGCAAGAAATACGGTTCTAGGGGTAGAACATTCCAAGTATTTTTTTGGTATTTTTTAAAGTATTTTTTGATTTTTTTGATTTCTGTAAATATTGTAAAATTCATAGAAAATTATAGAAAAATAGGAAAAATAAACTAAAAATACTGGTGAACTCAGAAAAATGAGAAGAATGGAATGAAAATTGGAAATTATGAAAATCATCAATATTAATTATTTTAAAAAATCCTAAAACTAAATAGAAAATTCTAAAAATAGAAAATAAATAAAAGAAAATACTTTTTGCCTCTTATTTGACCTTTACCTCATGATTTCGAGCATGACTTCACATATTTCGAGCTTTTTTTTTTTTTACGAGTTCAGTTGCGCCTTTCAGAATCAAATCGATCACGAAACGTGGTATGTTTCATCATCGGTTACTCATTTGGGGAGACACATTTGGGTGTCTACAACTTGGTTTGCTGTAAATTGGTTTACCAGTCTCCAAATCCAACTCAAAAAACTCGGCCATTGTTGGAATTCCATCATCATCAACTGTCCAAATTGGCACTTCTGCTGACAGTGGCACACACCTGTCACGATCCCTGTTCTCTTTCATCTCCCTCATTTTCTCTTCCTTCTCAGCCCATTCTCTTTCCCTTTCCTCTTGTTTCTCTCTTTCTTCCCTTTCCCTTTCCTCCCTTTCCTTTCTGGCCCTATCCAGCTTTTCCTTGTGAGCTAACTCTATTCTCCTAGCAACTTCCTCCCTATAGGCCTTCAGACTCAGCCATGTTCTCACCCCAGCAGAAGGTGTCTCACTATGCTCAAGAAACAATTCAATGTCATCTTGACCCTTGTAATTGGCAAACATTGCTTTCACTCCTCCATCATCACTAATTTCCAACAAACACTTATACCTAGGGGAGTAGTATTTGACAATGGGGTGCTTGGGGGGAATCACATTGCATTTATAAGAACAAGTGTCTATATCTTGCAGCAAGCACAAATAACTATACTCTTCAACATTTTTGGCAGGATTATCAAATACACCATTGTTGTAGTGACAAGTAAAGAACGTCACAACCATTATCTACAACACAGTTGAGATTTACAGAAACCCAATTAGAAGATTGTCAAAAGGAAACACAAAAATTCAACTTTAATTGGAACACAGAAATGACGAAACAAATTCAAAACCCTAAAAAATTGAATCTTCACCAAAAATACCCAAAACAAGCACAACAATTCAACTCGAAAACACATAACAACATGCATACACAACAACACGCATAATAAACCCAGAAGAAAAAAAATTCAAAGTTGAAGAACAAGTTATGAACAACGATCGATTGGACAAACACCCACGAAATCTTCGCAAACAGCTCGAAATTTAACCCTAATTACTCGAATTAATCTTCAGCAATGAATGAAATATTTTGGTGAAGAAAGTAAATGCAATCAACCAACCATCTGCATTCTGCTTCGTCTGACTCCCTTTTAATGTCAAGTAAGCGCGAAAACCATAATTGGAGAAGTATGGTTAGAGTTGTGTTAAATGAGGGTTAGAAGTGACGGAGTTAGTGATTCCGTCCTCATTAAGGGCAAATCAGCTAACGGAGAAAAGCTCAGGGGTATATGAAGTATTCTGAAAAACTGAGGGGTATATGAGCTAATACGCGAAAGCTCAGGGGTATATGGGGGAAAATCCCATTATTTTTTTAAAGTTATAGGTTTTGATTGTCATTAATTTTTTTAATAGTTATATATCAATTACTAAATGTTTATAAATTTATACTTTATTATATTGGGAAATTCTCAGTGATAACCTCATATTTTTGACTTTTTCCACTGGTAACCCTGTGTTTTTTTTAATTGACCCTCAACTTTCATGGTTGTACCAAACGTGACCTTATTAATGTTTTTTCCGTTAAAATCCTATGATTTTCCGTTAAATATTAATAACTAATATCTAACGGATTTTGCATATATTTAATGGAAAAACCTCATTAAAGTCACGGTTGGAACATAAGCAAAAGTACGAGGTCACCACTGTAATTAAMAAAAACACAAGGTTATCACTGGGAAAAGGCAAAAATAGAGGGTTACCACTGGGAATTTCCCTATTTTATTTTCAAAGCACATTTATTGATCTATATTCATTAATTATTTTTTATATTTTTTATACAATCATTGATTATAGAGTGTTTGGGAGAGAAATTTGGAAGAGAAAAATGGAAGGGTGGAGATTGCTTTAGTAGTACTACTAGTTTTTATGTACACGCAATGAGTGCTTGTATATATGAAAATTGTATAGTACCTCATATTTCATCAAAAATGATTATATGGTATGTATTATAATAAAAGGTTTATAGCTAATTAGCAATACAATTTATCTGAATTGTAATTATTTTGTAAATAACTATGTCTTTAAAGTTGAAATTCAAAATAAAACCATTAATGTTTTAATACAATTTGAAATAACGATAATGCTCGTGTGATGTTAGTTATTTATATAAATTTATAAAAAAATGAATTAGTCTTGTTAAAGTGATAATTATACAGTTGTAAAATTTTATTGGCTTAATCTGCAGCATATTACAGAGTATAATAGAATTTAACCTTTTGTATTTGACTATCATTTTTCATCAAGATATGTTCATATTTGTTTTAATTCATAAAAGAAAATTATATTTTAATTTATAAAGGGAAAATTATATATATTTAGATTGTTTTGGTAATATAAGAAATTGTAAGATTTAATGAGATTCTTCTCATTTTGCCTATTTTAGCCAAGATAAAGAGCGGGAAAACATTTCACTAGACTGCATTATGCAGGTGTTTTTGTTTTTGTTTTAGTATAAAATGTGGATTAATAAAGTAATATATAAATAGCTTTCATTTCAATTTAGTCAACTTCAGTTCAATTCATCTCATTTCAGCCGATTTCAGTTCAATTCATTTCATTTCAGTCGATTTCAGTTCAATTCATCTCATTTCAATTGTCTTCAGTTCAGTTCAGCTATTTCAGCTCATGTGTATTTTACCTAATTCAACGCACTTCAGTTCAGTTCAATTTATTTCAGACCACTTCAATTTAGTCCAATTCAATTTAGTTTATCCGTCTTCACTCTTCAACCAATTTCAGTTCATTAAAAAAACAAAAACAGGGCGTAGATGCAATCTTAAGCTGGCACACGGTAGTTAATTAGTTACTTACTTCCTCTATCTTTTATATATATATATATAACGTTACACATTTTTTGGGCTTAACCTTTGTTAATTAGAGAAAGTAATTTGGATAAATGACCAATTAATTGGTTTTTATGTGTTTTCGGGCTTTGGGCTAAACAATTGTGACCTATTTAAATTAGTTTGACCTGAATTTACAAATTAAATAAAATGAGATTTATTAAAATAACTAAATGAGTTATTGTCAACCCAAATCAAATACCGTCAAATACATAATGAAACAATAAGTTGTCTTGACTCACATATAATCTGACTCGGCACATTAATAAAATTTTTCGTGTCGACAACAAAATTATTGCAATTAATGTAAATTTACTTAAGTTTCTTTTTCAATGCAATGATTTTTTTGGAAGGTGAGACCTAGATTTTATTTCTTTGTGAAAAATACCATCATATATGTTTTAAAAATTGATATATTATATAAATATATAATTTATAAATTTCAAAGAGTAATGTTATGTAATCCTAAGTTCTTTAAAGTTCATGTCACTTCTATTTTTTAACTATTTCCTAGCATGGAGAATCTTGTAAATAACTATTAATGTATAAGAATAAATATATTGACGTGAAATCTTGTTTGATTCGTATTAATAAGTAGATTATTAATATCAATTTTTAAAAATATATAACTAAAGATAGAAACGTTACAAAACATTCAATGAAAAGCGTATGAATAGTAACTATCCGGAAACTAGCTGGAAAATTGTGGAACATAGAGAGTATAGGACATTATTATAATTTCTAAAATGGAAATAATTTTTTCATTGGTAAAAAGATCATGCAAAAATCAATGTACTTCTAGTAAATGATCGATTTTATCAAAGATTACCTGTTACCACTCCTTAAACATAGGCTATGTTTATCATCTTATAATTTTAAAATATATAAATATAGAATGATAAAATTAAGAAAAATGTGGGAAACAAACATTTAATATAACTCATGTTTTATGCGAAATCACTTTTTTTAAAAAAAAATTGCTACGAGAAACTTGGAACAAGAATGTTTTTGAAAACTAAAACAAGAAATTATTTGCTAAACAAAACTTAAAACCAAAATAAACCCAAAAACTATTACTAACCAATATTCGAAATGTGAGTTTTTTTTATTATTTTTTATTTAGCAGAAAGAGCGAGTTTCACTTTGTCAAATCGAGTTTGAGCGACGACCTCTTGTGGAAGTATGATCCCACTTTCAATGTCTGAAATTACAGTGTTCCTAGAACGAGGAGTATGATCTTTTATGGAACGAAGGAAGTTGCTGCTTTATATAGGTTTGTTTTCTGAAATTTTTTCAAAAATTAAATGGGTAAAAATTATCTTCATATTATTTGTATTACAGTACAATAATTCATATTATAGTCATTTTTATTTTTAGTCAAATAGTTTGTAATACGGAGTAGTTGGATGCAAGATATAAATAACTTGTAGTTGAATTTAAAGTGTTCATTAAATTATAAATTCATTTTATTGAAACTATGTATTGATAGTGTGTTGCAAGTTTTTTAAACTAAGGATTGTTAAAATATTGATGCAAACATTTAGTATTACTAGCCGTTGCACCGCGCGCGATGCGCGCGGTGCCYCGGACGGTGTACATAACGAATGTTTACAAATAGAAATGATCAATCATGCACAAGGCAATGTTGCATAGTAATAATAGAGAATATGTACATAAAGAGTTTGCTCTTGTCCGTTTTGTCGGAAAAATTAACAAAAGGATCAAAAGGGTTGTATGTTTTGAGTACAAATTGACTTTATAGACACAGAATAAATCAAAAATCAAATCTACCTTAAAACATAATCCCATTAATGTTTTCATAGTAGTCCCGAGTCATAGGACCTCTCCTTCGCTCAACACGAATGTGCAAGTCCCTGTGAACAAAGTAGAACCCCAGGAGCAACATTGTGTCACCCAAAAAGGGAGAAAAGCTAAGTACATCAAGAGAGTGAGAGATACAAAGAGAGAGATAGCCAAGAGGTAGAGCTTCATCAATACTTGGCTTCCTCACTATTTATAGATCATGGCAGTGAAACAAATGCTTTTTTTCTTGAAAATGTCTCTGCCCTCCTGAAAGTGAAACCATAAGCAACTTAATAAGGTTCCTTATTAGTTATACAGAAAAACAAAGGATTAACATATATAACAATTTCTTCCACTATACATAGCAAAAGAAGAGACAATGCTAAGCTGYTACATTGTAAAATTAGAAGTATARTTCTTAGTATAGATCAATAAATATCTTCWGCCTAGAAAATCACATACCAGCTAGAGCTTGTAAATCTATCCTTAGAATTAACTTGACTTTAACCCTTTTGTCCCAGATTGCCCACATCTAAAACATGCAAAATACATGATCCAAAATTTAAATATAGCTAYGGATTTTTAATAATATMACATTACACATTTGTTGCAAATCTTACACTACTTAAGGTAGGCTTTGCTCAGCAATATAAATACACCAAAAGGTCCTCGTCAAGACTTTACACAAGGAAACACCCCCTTCTGTAATTAGTACCCTCAATAAGCCATAAGTCATGGCTAAATGCCTAAATCATTTTTTAAAAAATGTTGCACGGAATCAGGGAATCATCAACAAATGCCTCAGGCAAAACAGGTAAGGAATAGCTTAAAATAGTCCATTATAATGTTAGGCTTATAATGGACAATCACAATAGCAGTTGCGTCCCTCAAAGCCAGGCTGTAAAAATTATATAGAACAATCAAAATTTGAGTGTGCAGTTGTGCACCCCACAGAACCCTCATATTTTAATAAATGTCGTGCATTTTCATCAAGCTTGTGGCTTACTATAGACGCATAATAATGTCTCATACATGCCTTTTCCACCAACAAACTATATTTACACCTTATAATGGCCAGAGGAGAAATAAAGAAAAAGCTCACCCTGCAGTAATTTCTAAACTTCGAGTAGTAAAGGCTTTCAGATATGACTACCAGCGCATGCTGCCGTTTCAAGTGGAACCACTACATAAGATCAATAATTAGTATACTACATAGAAAATGAGAAACTTGGCATGATTCAAGTTTCATCACACTATGATTAGCACTGACAAAAACAGATGGTATTAGTTGATTGACACACCGATATTGTGACAGACAGAAAGATCACATGAATATAAGAATACAAGAATTGACGCACCTAATAGTAATCAATCAAGTTTAAGAAAGCCATAATCAAAAGTACCAGACAAGATGATTCAAATAGAATGATATCAATCATCAAGATGCATGAGAGTGAAGACAACATTATACATATATATATATACAAGGGTTACAGCAAGAAATTTCTAGATTGACAATCTGAATACAAGCTTTTCAAGTTCCACTAAAATTCCATACATCAACCATACTTTTTTTTAACATGGAGTGTTGCTTTCAAATAAAGTGACAAAAGCGCATAAACCTAGAGCATTTAGACAACACAAGTTATAAAATTTGACACAGGATACTACCAAAAATTCTGAGTTGGGAACTGTCTCCAACTTCCAAAACACATGGGAGCTGATATTATCAATGCTATATATACCAATGTCAAAATTCAAAATCTAGATAGCATTGTAAATAAAGTTATGACTCTTTGCCAAAGTCAATCACAAATATGCCTTAATGTTAGGTAAAATGAGCTGCAATTGATCCTAGTCATTTTGATTATCTTAACAATAGTAAAAGGGAGGATGGCAAGTTACTGTTCATATGAACAGTGTTCAAACGTTTTTGCCCCTCCCATTTCCAACAATTCACAACCATGCCATCCTCCAATTTCCCATTTCATTTCAGCCACAACCTATTTCCACGCACCAATTTCCCATTTCATTTAGCCATAACCATTTCACGCTCACAACGCAAATCACGCTCACGGATCACTTTCAACTCATTTCTCCACCAATCTTCCCACCCATTTCTCGCTGTGAAGCCGGCTTTTTCGTCGCCGTTCATGGTGGCCGCATGCAACCCATGGGACGTCAGAAGGGTCTCAAAGGTGGGGTTTGGTTGGGTGACGTAAGCTTTTGGGGAGGAGTTGTATGTATTGTGGCCGCATGCGAACCTATGGCCCCAAAACTCTCACGGTCGAGATCTTCAAGGTTGCATGGTCGAATGTGCAACAACAATCAGATTGTAAGTTGTTTTTTTCACCTTTTTTCTTCGAATATTAGGGTTTGAGATGTGATGTTGGCTTTAGATTTGATTTGGATTTTTAGGGATTTCAATTAGGGTTTTAATTTCTCAAGAGGTGATTATTGTGTTATATCTGTCTGACTTACTTGGGTACWTTAGGGTTTTGATTTCTCAAGAGGAAATAWTAGCGTTTGATTTGGGGTTTTATGATTTGATTTATGGTTTCTGAATTTCAATTAGGGTTTCAATTTGATTTGAGTTTTGGGGAAATCAATCADGGTGGAGAGTTTGATTGGACTGGTCAACAGAATTCAACAAGCTTGTACTGTTCTCGGAGTCCATGGCGGCGGTGATTCCGCTTTCTCCTCTCTTTGGAAAGCTCTTCCTTCTATCGCTGTCGTTGGTGGTCAGGTACTTTTACTTTCACTCGATGAATTTTGGAGTTGAATGATGAATTTTGGAATTGAATGGTGAATTGTGAAGTTGGAGTGAAATTGATTGGTTGAAGTTTGTTTGTTTTGAATTCAAAGTTCGGGAAAATCTTTTGTTCTTGAGAGTATTGTTGGTCGTGATTTTTTCCCTATAGGATTTGGTTAGTTTTTCTTCATTTTTTTGTTTTGGTTTTGTGTTAATTTGGASTTTTATCGAATTGATTGTGTGTGGAGTTAAATGGTTTGCGCGAAGATTAATTTAATATGAAGCTCAAGAGGAGGAGGGCTTCTGAAGTGGCGAGCGTTTGGTTTTGATCGAATTTTTCAATTCTATTTTGTGAATGAATTTTGTTGGTTTCTTTGAAATTTTAAATTTTGCAGTTATTYAGTGATGATGAGTGTAATCGCTTATGGTTTCTTGTTACAGTAGAGAATGTTTCTTTTATTTTTGGATGACTGAATTTAATCTAATACTGCTGCTCTATATTGCAATAGGAGGATGACTTTAAGCGACGAAAAAATCCAGCAGGCCAGCAGCCATAACCGCACCATTTCTTGCTAACCCAATTTTGGAAGAAGCAGAGGCAAATTGGATGTTTTGGTATGAAAATCAGATTGCTATTACTAATCTTGGTTAGGAAAGCACACATTGGTTGCAATTTTAGGGTTTTGTTGTTTAACTAATTGTTAATTAATTGGGTTTTCTGGAATTGGTTTTAGTATTAATAGATATAGAGTTTCAGTCTAGGCTATTTCTATTCTCAATTCGGTGTTGAAATTGAGTTTGATATTTGATCATTGGTTTAACCTGTGATGATTAATACTACTTGCTATTGAGTATGATGGCATTAGCTTTATGTGTGTTATAATTTTACATCATGATTTTGCTCTATGTTTGTAACGGAAGTAAGAAAGATAGGTAAAATCGAAACAATAATAACTTTTTTTTTGTGAAAAGTGAGAAAAATTTTATTAGCAAAATAAAAGTGATCACAAAACAGCATACAGGCCAAAAGACTAACAAACCAAGCTAACAACCACAGCTAACAAAAACCAAAACAACCACCAAAGATGCAAAGGCATCACTGTCACCAAATGAGGCACCTTCGAGGAAGGGTACTCAAGAGAGACTGATCATCTGCAGCATCAGAGGTAACAAACTAAGCCAAAAGGGCACTAAACCATACTCTATCACTAAGCTTAGTTTTTTGAGGCATAACAGCAGATATCCTCCAATACATCATCTGTTTAACATTTTGAACACAAACATCAGGCCTAAGAACAACATTATCCCAGATGGCTTTGTTTCGTTGCCTCCAAATATGATACATCAAAGTTACCACACAGCTCTGAAGCACTCTGCATCGAAAGCTTTTGCCTGCAGCCCACTGATTAAGCTGACCAAGAGGTCTAGAGTAGCATTGAAGCCAAGTTGAACCTGGAGCTTTGCCATACACTCTGCTGAGTAGGGGCATGATAAAATTAAATGACCAATAGATTCATCTGCATGGCCACATAAGGACACAAAGGGAAACAACAATGTGGAACTTAATCAATTTGTCCCTAGTTTTGAGTCTCTGCAACATAATCAACCAGCAATAAAGCTACATTTGGGGATATTGAGTCTATTCCAAACCCATCCATCCCAGTGCACAATAGGCTGATCTTTCCTAAGCCAATTATAACCCTCCTTGACAGTATAGCCTTAGAGCTAAATTCCATTTATCAGAATCATATCCATCTCTAAACATGTCTTTAACCTTGCAAAGCTGCCAACAATAATAACTTAAGAATAGAGAAAACTATAGATAGAGGATACAAAAATGAAGCTAGGTTAGGATAGAGTTGGAGTACTACGGAGTACCACAGATACATGCTCTTACTCGTAGTACATTACACCTACATCATATATAGACAAACTAGACCAAAAAATAAGTCTAAACATCGATGCATTCCAATTTCAACAAAGAATAGTCACTTGCCTTTTTATTGATGTGTGTTTTTTTCTTTAAATAACATATAATTTGTTGTTGCAGTTTCTGATACAGGGCTGGAAGTTGCTTAAAGAATTTAGGACATTAAATTTCGCAATTAGCATGCTTACTATTCAAGTTTGCACAGTTATCTTTGAAGTAACATTGATTGCTGTCATTTGAAGGTTCAATGAATTTGGTGGTCCAGTTCACCAGAGACCAGTTGAAGATTTGGCATTTTCAGTTGCGTCGTTTCATTAAAGCGGTGGCTCATTCATTAACTATTTACATGGTTAGCAAAAATATAATGAGCTCTGTTGTGTTGATTTTCTGACTGATATAGGAAGGTGAATTCCAGGCCGTTTACTTTATGCTTACTATATTTGTTACTAATGACAATATCACGGTGGAACCAACTTTGAGCGAACAGCTGGTGGACCATTCATTACAACCAATTACGACTATGATGCTCCAATCGATGAATATGGTAAGCTATATTGCTTACATTTTGAAATTCGTTTAGGGTGTCATTAGGCAACTTGCAACCCCAGTCTCAGAATAAGGAAACAAGAAAAAATAACCTGAAGAATATGTTGCTTTCTTGATAACTGTATTTGATTTAGGTTGCTCTTCTGATTGCTTTGATGTAAATCTCACGTAGAAGCTTCTACTTCCACTGTTGGATTTGCAGTGCATGTCATTTTACAAGGCATTGCACATATACACTTGATAACAAACTTAGAATCTCGAACTGTCTTCTATTCAATTTCAATGAATATACTTTCTTAAATATACCTGTCAATAATTTCAATTTCAGGCGCGTATTTGCCTATGAATTTTGCAGATTGGGTTTTATCCATGTCAAAGTCTTCTTCCCTGCTATCTTTCTCTAACAAATACTCCATAATCCTTCATTTGAAACCCTTTTTCATACTGTAATTTTATGCAAAGAAAATAATCGGTTGGAAAAGACTTCACCTGCGGTTATGGAGTAAATTACTTGTGTATATATAGCTTCCTTTAATCAGCTTACTTATCTTACCGCACACAGGTTTACTTAGCAACCCAAATGGCACCTGAAAGAACTACATCGAGCACTCAAACTTTCAGAAAAGGCGTTACTTTCTTCGGAACCTAAAATCACTTCTTTGGGAAGCTATCAGACGGTTGATTCATAAACTGTATTGTAATTCCCTGTTTTCAGGCCCTGTGTTTTTGGTTTGCATAATCAACCATACTAAACACTTTCACAGGCTTACGTCTTCTCGGGTCAAGGAGCTTGTTCTGCTTTCATCTCCAACTTTTCATTTCACTTCTTCAAGCAAAGGTCAAATTTAACAATGAACATATGACCTGCCAGCTTGGTCTATTAAAAGCATACTCCCTGATTGCAAACATGTAGTCTTCAACACCGCTCGGGTATGTCATGAGAGAATAGTTTACTGTTTTCTGCTCATGTACCTTACTTGCACCTAACTTTTATTGACCAGGCTTTCTCATTTCTTGTGTAGGTTGGAGTTCAAACATCACATGCTCAATGATTACCACCAATTCTCGATAATTTCATGGCAAATGTATGATGAAGATCTTTCTTCTTTGGAGGAGCGTCCACAATGACAGCTAATGGACTTCTAGAACAGATCAACGTCACACGAGATACAGTGACTATCTTTGGTACACGACTAAGTAAGTCATGCAAAGTTACTCACATTGCCATTAGGTAGAAGCCAATATAAGAGGCCTTTTCAACTTAAGGGGCTATTTCTCTTAGACCTAGATTAAAGATAATAGACTATCCTATAAGCCTTTTTTATTTCAATGGCTCAAGAATAAACAATGGTAAATGAGAAATCTTGCTTTGTTCTTTGCTCTCCAGTGTCCAGCTCAGCTCATCGATGTGCAAGGTTCTCCCAATCTCATGGTAGATTCAGCAGGGCATGCTCTTCATGTTTTTGTCAACGGAAAATATTCAGGTAATCTTTTAGCACATGATATGTAATTTCAATTTAAGTTGGTAGTAAGCATGCCAACTGCGAAATAGCTTTTATTGTTTCTGTGAAAGTTATTTAAGACCATTTGCAAGAATTGCTCCATCTTTTAAATGCCTTCTTTTCATAGATTGAGAATTTACATCTCTGTATATGTGCAGAATGAGCCAAGTAACAAACACAGTTTCATCAGCAGATGCACCAACCAAGAGGAAACGGGGAGGCCCTCGAAAGGTGACAATCAAGATCTCCAAGATCTGATAGTGTCGAAGATGTCAACTTATAGCCTAGGAAATATGGATGCTCAACATTCTTCTAAGTTGGATAAGAATTTGGATTTGCCTTCGATTGCCAGAACAAGGGATCTTAATTAGTACCTCCCTCCTCTATTGCTCCTATCTTTCACATCTCTCTTTCATAGATAGTCATGTTCATTTTGTCAACATTCTACTGTGGCATTTATGTAGAAATTTTATTACCTTGTTCTACTAATATTATTCAATACTTTGCCCAAAATCAATGTACAGAATACTTCATTTCTATAAACAAAACAGACCGTTAACACTAATTACATAGAGCAATAAAAACAATTGGCCACAAAATATATAACTTTATATTTTAAGCACAAATTAAAGTGGACCACGGCGCGGTGCGCGCGCCGGGGCCACACTAGTATGGACAATTCAAGCAATTGAGAAAGAAACTGAGAATAGAGGGTACCTGAGAGCCTGCGATCACCTTCCAATAATTGTATTGACATCCTCTGTGAAATTTCTCATGGTAGGCAAGAAACACCTACTTACATAAATTCCAAAAAAGGAGAAAAAGTAAACAACCAGACACAAAATCATGCCAAAATCAACCCGTCTAATGCGAGGAAAGTTGATTAGCCTATAAGATGATGGGTAGAATGTGGGCAGCATAATCTAGTTTTGAATTTGGAGTTAGTAAAAATAAAATAGTAAAGTACCTTAAAACCAAAATGAGTGTCAGTATTGTTCAATTGTATAGTAACCGTAAATGGGATCTGCTTGTTCAGCTCATCTGCAAGTATAAACATGAGAAATTTCACTTAAATAAGTGGGAAAAATTAAAAGATTGCAATTATCACTACTACAAATTAATCAAAAAACCATATCTTTGGCATGTGTTAATACACTTAACTGTTTCTTAGGTTAAGAAACCAAAACTTCCAAGCCCACTGGTCCCTTAGATATAAAGTGAAGAGATCAATTTTTGTTAAAACCGGTTCCTTATATAAATTAAATTAATCAAAGATATCAGATTTTGTAAACCAGTTCCTTATATAAATTATGGCCAAAAAAATAATGAAAATATCAGATTTTTGTTAAAACCGGTTTCATATTATATATATATTTATATATATATATTATATATATATATATATATATATATATATATATATATATACTATATATATATTTATATATAATATATATATATATATATATATTACCTTAATTAGGATAAAAAGTTCCTTATTATTTTTTTTTGTTAACCGCCTTGTAATTACTAATTAGCTATTGTTCCTCAATTTCACAAAACTTCAATGGTCTTCTTGTTCCGACTTTCTTCTTCAATTTGACAATTCGACTTCAATTTTTCCTGTCAAAAAAGAAAAACCGACTACAAATTCCACTTGTAATTCATTGTAATTTGCTACATGTCGATCGAATTTGCATAAAATCTTCAATTCGTACAAAAACCTTAAGTCTTGGTGGTCTTCTTCTTTGCGACCTTCTTCTTCCAGAATTCGACTTCAATTTCTTCGCAGCTTCATTTGGCTTCAACAAACTTACAGGTTAGAGTGTTATTACATTTATTTTAGTTTCGATTTCACTTTTGAATGAATTAAAATTGGACATCAGACATTTTTCGGATTCCAGTTTGCTCTTGCAATGAATTGAATTGTTTCTTTTTGTATTTGATGGCTATTTCGACTTCATCATTCTCCATTTTATACATTGTTTCGATTTGTTTGTGGGCTGAATCTCAATTATCTTTCTGCAATTTCATTGCATGTCATTGTTAGGTACAAATTCATAGTTTATTTTAGTAATTAGCATTCTTTATTTCTTTGTATTTTACAAAATCTGAATTTTCTTTTGAGACTTAATTATGTTTGCTTGTTGGTCTTCTTTCCTAATTTATCCGATTGTCTCCTTTTCATCCTTTGCTCTCTCGCATTCTTTGGTCTTCGTCAGTCGTCTTCTACGTTTTTTCTTATTATTATTTGGGATTTTATGGATGCAATTCTCATTATATTGTATTGGGTTGTGATTGACAGTTGTGGTTTTGTGTCTTGGTTTCTCTTATATGGTGGGTTGATTTTGATTTCAATAAGGTTGTGTTGCTGCAAATAGCTTAGTACGAAGATGGGATTGATTTCTTATATTAGGTTGAAAATTTAAAATTGGGATTTTCTGGTTTTGCATTTTATCAAGTGGGGTTGATATTGTATTTTGTGTAAATCTGCTAAGTCAAGATGTTTGGTGAAATTTTGTTGCCTTTTTGTAAAAATAATGGGAGAGATTTTCTATGCCAAATAGAATGTAGAATGTATTCGAACATGTTTGATTGCTTTCTTTTGCAGATTGTCTTCTGATCTTTATACAAATATGCATTCTCTTCCTTTAACTCAAACATTCTCCTTGCTAACTTTGTTGGTCTTGGGGTTGCAATAGTTCTTGTCATTGGCAGGTTATTCAACTTGTTGCTTTTAGGTAAAATTCCCTTAGTTGGGCTGAGAAAACTGCTTAGAAGGGCTGCAGGTGGAAATCTGTTGCTTGTTATGTTAAGCAAAAATTCCGACTTAGAAAATGTTAATGATAAGTTGAAAGACCTCTTGAAAGGGCTTCAAGGAGGAAGTCGATTTTTGTCAAGTCAAGCAAGAATCAGACCCAATAATTATGAATGATCAGGTTGAAATACATTGCAAGGCGTTCAGAGGAAGTCTGTGCTTATTAAATCTAGCAAAAATGTCTGATGCAACAGTTGTTGATGTAAGGCTGAAATACGCCCGTGGAAAGACTTTAAAGAGGTCCTCTAAGATATGCACCAGACACCAAGAAAGGAAAGAGAAAAAGACGATTGCAACTGTAAAGAAGCAAAGAAGTCAGAGAGCAGAGAAGCAGTAGCTGAAGATTTAAATGGAAGCAAAATATGTCAGTGGTGGAAGTGTTAATCATACTATTATGTTAACGTTGATAGTATTCATGATGCATTTATATAGTTTTCAACTTATTACTTCGGTGCATCATGCTTTTTCGGCTGCACACAAGAAGGCACTTGTAGAATTGTATTAAAGTTCATATACCTCTTTTGTTTTGAAGATGAAATTTAATTGTATTTTAGTGGAAGCTAGAAGATGACAGTGACCTACACATATGATTACAATATCCTAATCATAAATTTTATGATGCATATAGAAGATGCAGTCTTCTTTTTTCCAATTAATGTTTCAAAATGTCTCCATGTTGACTAAATGGTTATTTGAGTGGCGAACTTATTTGTTCATAGCACTACAGAGACATAGCAATTTCCAGGAACTGTCCCAGTTGGGATGTGTTGGAGAGCAACTTTCAGTTCGTTTGGGCTGCCATAAAGAGTACAACGAGGGACATGGAGACTTCTGAAAATAATGAGGAACATAGCATGAATGATGTATGTAACCCTGCAGAAAGCTGTGTGTGAGAGCTCCCTATCTTTGTTAGTTTACCTTAAAATGAAGATGTGCCGAAGAAGATAAAAGGATTGACTATGTTCGTATTTTGTTGATGATCAGAATTTCAAACAAAAGACAGGACGAAGCTACTGGATTTATGTGGTCATTATGTTAATAATAATGAAATAATTTGTGTATTAGAACATTTCATGAGTATATTCTCTATGTATATTTATATGTATGTGTATCATATATTTGTATACGTAAAATATAAGTATGTACGTATATTTTTCGTTCATACGCATACGCGTATGATTCATATTTTCATGCAGGCATAATTTCATGCGTATAATTTCATATTAATGATTTTTTTTTTTAAAAAAAAATATCTAAGAAACCGGTTTTTTGTAAAATTGGTTGTGTTTGTCTCCACATAAGAAACCAGTTTTGAAAAACTGGTTCTTTGTCCTACATATAAGAAGACCAATTTTTCAAAACTGGTTGTCTATAGGTGTATCAAAGAAACCATTTTTAAATTTTAAATGGTTCCTTAAATCAAGGCAAAGAAACCAGTTTTATTTATAACTATCTCTTATATTAACCTAACAAACCAAAAAACAACTGATTTCTTAACTAGAAACGTGCCAAATATAACGTGTTGCAAAGTAGGTCTCTAAGGCCATTTTCAACCGCGCTTCTTAGGCTTTTTTTGTAGTAGTGTATAAAAATTTAAAAAAATTACAGGGGAATTTAGTTTTTAAGGTTGGATACTGAGCAAATCGATCCCTGAATTCATATTTTGAGTGATGACTCAAATATACTATTTAATGACTTTTAGAGGAAGTGGTCTGAAAGAGTGGAAAAAACTTCACACACTAGATACTGCTTAGATAAACAACAATTAATTAATTAATTAAACTACATATTCCATCATAACAACAAAAACCCATTAAATTCTAGATCCAATCAGGATACCCGTAAACAATTGAATCACAACTAATCCGAGAACTAATTTCATTTCAGAAAAAAAATCATGCAAACACAACACAAACCTAGATTAAAAATCAAATCTTTCAACAACCTACAGTCAAATTAAACACAAACAACAATTCAAAAAGAATACAACAACTCATAGAATCAAAATAGAATAAAAGGATTGGTCGTGGGCTTTGGGGTCGATTTCCTCGAGGGGGTGTTGTATGTATCTAACATGAATTTCGTATAATTACAGAAAACATGAATTTAGCATATTACAGAAATGAAGCTAATTAAAAATTGGAACAAAAAATAGGTTTACCTTCTTCTCGACCTCACGCAAAATCCAGATTTGAGATTGAAAATTGTTTCTCCATGTTCTTCTTGATCATTATTTTTCCATCTTCATTTCATTTTGATCCATTTCAGAGCTAAGAACACCATAAAAGGGAGAAGGGTAGCAAAACTCAAGAAAAGGGAGAAGGGTAGCATGTATGAATGAGAAAAATAGAACACAAAGGAGGGGAGAGATTACCTTCTTTCTTAACCTCGCGCAAAATCCAGATTTGAGTTTGAAAATCATTTCTCCATGTTTCCTCGATCCATTTTTTTCCATCTTCAAAGAAAACAAAATCACCTCAATGTTCATCCCCTATAGCAAACCGTAGCTCCAAACAGAATACCAAGACAAAGAGACAAGGGTAGCAATTAATTAGTTGTGAAAACCAAGGAAGAGGGAGAAGGGTAGCAACTATTCAAGCTCTGAGCTTCATGGATCAGAGAAGCAGGAGGTTGAAGGAGGAGCTGAATTGTATGTCAGCTTTGAGATCCAAACCGAGGAGTAAAGACAGAGGTGGAAGGAGGAGGGTGAATCTAGGGATGGCGATCTTGCTTGTGGGCTTTTGGGGGTAGCAATTTGTGTTGGGTGATGGGGAGTGGGCTGGTGGGGGTGTGCTGTTGGAAGGGGTTCGACTGACGTGGCAACATGTGGGTCCATGTCAACTATTCATCCTGTTCATGTGAACAGGAGCAGGCTTATTCGTTTTTTAAATTGTTATGATAAGTTGTGAGCAAAATTTTTACTCAGCCATAAGGGTGGGTTGAGCTTGCGCACAAATTTTATCAACTAATGTACGTAGCATTGCATAATTAAAATTAGGGACCAAAACATATAATTTCGTTGGTATTTTTTTTATTTACATCAATCAATTTTTCTACTCTCTAATACGACTTAGAAGTCCGATATCTTAAGTTCCATCAGAGTTATAATACCTGGAGAGGAAAAAACTACTAAGACAAACATACATCGAGTTATTGTTAACCCCACTGAGTAATCATGATGTGCGACAGTATTACAACCTTACAAGCTCTACAAACATCAATTGGTGTTTAGAATTGAGAGAAATTCATAAACTTGTACTCCTAAAAAAATGAATTAGAAATTTAGAATGGTAATGTCTTAAGTCAAATGAATTCAACCTTACAAGCTTTACATACAAGTATACAACACCTTCTAAATAGTGCTCATTTTGTTGTTCCCCATGTCTTAAGTCATTTTATACCTAAGTATTTTGGATTTTGGGTAGGTAGTTGTTAGAGGCTAGTCGGTTAAGTTAGCCTTTTTTCTTTTTCTTTACTAGCTTACCGTGATAACTCTTTTGAGTAACAGATTATAAGACCACCCGCATAATGAGATTCCCCAATCAATCTCTCTCCTTTCCTCTTTTTGCCACATCATTTTTCACTAACCTTTTTATTTGTCCTCCCCAATTTTCAGTCACCACTCTGCATTTGTGGGGTGCCCCAAAACTTTCTCTCTCCTACTTTCCTATGACCCGTCTATTTATTAAATTACAATTCAATATAAATTTATTCATATTATAATGTTTAACTAAATTGGGATAATTAATAATAAATTATCGTTTACGTTAACTTAATTATTTTTATTGTGATTAATTTTTTTTAATTGTTAATCTTTTAATTAATATCTCTTAATCTTGTGGATTTAATTACCGGATTAATTCTTTTGAAAACATGAGAAATAATTACGATAAAAAAAAACACAATTAACATACAAAATTTAGTCGCAATAAATCACATAATCGCAATACATAACATAATCAAAGTGAATTAAGTATAACCGGAAGTATAACTGTAATCTCTATAATATAACCGTTAAAACAAAAAAAATGTCTCCAATAATATAACTGTAATATACGAAGTATAACATAATCTCAATAAAACACAAGTAATTAAGCGAATAGTTTTAATAATACTACAATAACATAGACCAAAAAAAGAAAGAGAAACAAGAAACAAGAAAAACGAAAAAAATGAAGGGAAAAAGATATTGCATGTGAGTGCGCCCGCTATTTTAGTTGAGGAGCTCCCGATATAAACGGGTGCCTCATCTTATGGGGAGGATGTTGCATTAATTGGGTACCCTAAAGATGGATCCACTGCCTTTTGGGGAGCAAATCAACAAGCCAATGCTGATGCTCTAATACTTGTTTGAGTTAAACTATTTGGTATAACCAAAAACTATGAACTATTCGAAAAACTTCTACTTAGAACCATTTCAACTTTAGCTTAGGGCAAATTTATTGGTGGCCTTGATAAGAGACTAGACACTTGAGGCAAGTTACTGGGGAGTTTTTTTTGCATATTGTGGTACAAAACAAGACTTATGCTAGTTTTAAGTTTTAACATGGGTCTTTAATTCTAAAACTCCTCTCAATACTATACGTCTATACCCTGAATATGGTGGATAATGGAGTATAAAACGGTGAATTAATTTTGCTGATGAATAGGCAAGTCAGTGGAGAGTTTTTTTTGTATATTGTGGTATAATCATTACAGCACCAAACCTGCAGAAGGACGGAAGAAGTGGGAATTGACGGAAAATTAACTTCCGTTAATCATAAGATCATTTGAGCTATTATACCCTAACATTAGAGGTACATGAGGTAACTCGAAAACCTCAAAGGTACATCAATTATTAGGCCCAATTTCAGGGGTATATGGGGAAATTTCCTATAAAATAATGTTTTAAAATTCACCTCCAAACACTTTTCAGGTCATCATGAGTTCATGACTATGCAAAAATTGTTACATTAACAGGCTCGACCAACTTTACAAAAGCCAAAATTGGCAGGCTGATGAACTAGTAAGTCAAAACTGTCATCAGCTTAATTACAGCTGAGATAATCAGCATTGCTTATAAAATGTTTTGAGTTTAATTAGATACCTGATATAATGTAACTTCGTTGTATTAAATTACACAGAAGAAGGGGGGGAAAAAAAACCTATCTAGGTGGGGAAATA
This sequence comes from Bassia scoparia, assembly GCA_008642245.1. NCBI lineage: Eukaryota > Viridiplantae > Streptophyta > Magnoliopsida > Caryophyllales > Amaranthaceae > Bassia > Bassia scoparia. Next base: position 74,927 of record SNQN01001183.1, on the reverse strand, counting down.
CCTATAAAGAGTATCTAACTACTTCTGTCTAAAGAAATGTCATGATCTAACGACTTCGATACCAGCAGTAAGTCGTGTAAACCTGAATTTTGTAGTTTCAAGTCTCTGCTTTTCTTAATTCCAGCACATGGTCAGTAATTGCATCTGGACAGGAGTTTGCCTGTAGAAGCTCCAAACGAGTGAAGGGTGGAGCAAATTGCAGTATGTAGTCTTCATCTGCAAAAGCCAAAAGATAATAGCATTGTTGAGATCACAGCTTAAGCACTGAGATGCAGAAAGCTATGATGTGTTTATCTTGACAGACGTTTGCTGAAAAGATTCAATTACCGTATTACATAATGCCATAATGGTATTGATTATTGTTGATACAAACGGGGTTAACTAAAATTATTTGCACACATTAAATAAAAAAAAGTTCTCAAAAAATATTGTCTTTGTGCTGATTAGAATTGACTGACAGTTTATTCGATCTTTGCTGGTTAATTGGCGAACAAATAGATTGATGATACTCTGTAGAATCTGTATTTTTTTCGGTGTACAAAATTACACTGAGCTGAAACTGTCTAAAATTCCATGTTGAATTCATATGGTGAAGATTAGAACTATTTCAAAGCATTTACCGACTTCCCCACACCTCCAAACAAAAAGAGTGCCATACAGTGATACAGATATCAAAATAGGCGGTATAACAACACTTACTCTCTTTAACAGTTCCATAGAGCCAGCACAAGACCTCATCACCAAATGCCAAGCATACCCCACCCTGAAAGAAAACAAATGATGTGCATAGAAATGATATCAAACAAGAGTAGTAAAAAAAGATTTTCGGGCAACTAGCATAGTTTAAATCTCAAAAGGTCAGATTAGATGGAACAAATATGATATAAAAGTATTAGGCCCACTTGAACAGTAGGATCTTGTCAATAATTTAGCGCGAAATGGATTATAATTTTCAGCAAAATAAATTTACCTGCCAATAATTCTTCATCTTTACTCTCTGATTTATTTCTTTTGTCCTCATTCTTTCTGTTCGAACAAGTCGTCCTGTGTCATCCCTGAACAAGAAGTATGTGAGTAAAAAGTAAAAACACTGTTAAAGTGCATTATCTATAGGATCACGACTCCAACATTATATTACAAATTTACAGCAGACTCCATACCAACAATTCAGACACCTACTGAATCTCTGTGATAGTAAAACTCTTCTTTCAGACTCCATACCAACAATTCACATACCTACTGAATCTCAGTGACGTATTAGTAAAACTCTTCCCCAACAACAAATGCTTAAAGCTGCTTAGAGGTGCATTTGCTTAAAAACTACAGATTACTATTTAGAAGTCAGAATGTGTGAGTCAGTCTTGATGCCTAGATAAGGTATAGAGATTATTTAAAATCACAAGAATAGCTTATAATTTACTTTACTGCTGAGTTAGGATGCTAGCCTTTTGTGTATGTAGGTGTGCAGAGTTCAGGTGTTGACTTCTTTCTTGTTTGAGAGAGTTTGCCCTCCTAGTTGTTTCTACATTTCTCAAGTTTAATGATAACTCTTGCGTTCCCCCCCACCCACCCCCACCAAACCACCCTAATTTTTAAAAAATATACGGAGTATAAATTTAAGTATCCCAGAAAACTAAGATCCATAAATCAAATAGGTCTAAGTTGTATGGTAAACTTTCACTATCTAGGATTTGTAATTTTGAAAAGATACTGTTGGCAAACGATCGAACACTTGAAACTACTCAAGGATTAAGAAGTGATATATATCAATCAATCAAAGCCTTAATCCCATAAGTGGGGTCGGCATTAAGAAGTGATATATATATATATATATATATATATATATATATATGGTTAGGATCCAATGAGAAGAACCCTTAAAATGAGAAGTGTGAGAAACAATCTTGACCCTTGATTTTTGAGATGAATGGTCAAGATGTGCATAAGTTTAGTAGTAAATGTGCACATTTTTGTACATGAATGTGCATATTTTTTGGGTTTTTGCACATTCACAAGAAAATTTATGCACATTTATGTACAAAAATTTGCACATATACTTTTTTCATGAAATAAATCTTGACCCTCGATTCAAAATCTAACGATCAAGATTGCTTCTCACGCTTCTCATTTTAAGGATGCTTCTCATTTGATCCTAAATCTATATATATTTTATATATTATATATATAAATATATATAAGGTTAGGATCCAATGAGAAGTACCCTTAAAATGAGAAGTGTGAGAAGCAATCTTGGCCCTTGATTTTTAAGATGGCGGCTATGATGTGCATAAGTTTTATAGTGAATGTGCACGAATTTCTCATGAATGTGTTTTTTTTATGAATATGCACATTCATGTATAAAAATATGCACATTCATGTATAAAATTATGCACATTTACTTTTTGGTGAAATAAATCTTGACCCTTCATTCAAAATCCAACCATCAAGATTGCTTCTCACGCTTCTCATTTTAGGGGTTCTTCTCATTTGATCCTAATCTATATATATATATATATGGAATAGGATCATGTGAAAACACAAACTTTAGGTGAAAACTAAAAACTTTTAATCTTGACCGTAGGATTTCGAGATGGACGTCACGATTTAATCTATGTATATACTTGTATTTCAATTTGGGATACATTGAAGGTTTAAAGGGGTACACGTGTATTGTTCATCAACAGTAGCTGAAGTCTTGCGTACCCTTTACTGCTTGTATGTACCCTTAAAATGTAAAATGTATCCATTTATTTTGGTTTTCACGTTTTCATATAACATGTGGTTTTCATTGGATCCTCTCTCTCTCGTTGTTCTCTCTCTCTCTCTCTCTCTCTCTCTCTCTCTATATATATATATATATATATATATATATATATATTTATATATATATATAAACAATAAAATCAACAACTAGTTCAATGTGAGTACAAGTGTACAACAACAACAGCAGGAAAAAAAGAAAGATGAGAGTCCTAGCTCCTAGCAAACCAAAACAAGTAGTTCATAGGAGAAGGTTACTGGAGATGTTTACCTAAAACCAACAACGATATAGGGTACACCAGCTAGAAATGACTGGATCTGCAATCACAAGTCAAAGTAACATCATGTTCCAGATTGTACTTAAGAATTGGGTTTTAACAAGAGATATAACATACTAATAAGGCAACACCAAGTGGAATAGGAATATGCAACCAAAAAAAGCTGAGCCAAGATTAAAGGTTCTACATACCCAAAATTTGAGTAATTTCTCTCTTTCATATCTCTCCTCCGTATGATATTCCAACTGCCAATCAAATGCAAGGGAAAAGAACCATAGATGAGAAAACAGAAAGGCAAGCAGAGCAAAGCTTCATTAATGACACAAGTTCATTAACATATATTAAGGTACATACAAAAAACATCAAACCTCTCGGGATGTCTTCAACTCCACATAAAATCTCCTCCCGTCATCGGTGGAGTCACAACAATCCATTTCTGCACCCATTAATATACGATGAGCACCAAGTTTTGTCTTGACGACAGTACAGTACTCAACATTGGCATCGATGTGATGTATACCCTCTCCATCATCCCTTCTAGGATCTTCAGTCGCAAGAGTCTCAAAGCAATATCCCCAATAGCACCTGGTACAAGTTATCCAGCTGAAGTTTAACATATAGTTCAAGTATACAAAAAATCATTTCCTTCAGATATGTGAAGTGAGTACAACAAGCATATAGGAATATTTAGGTAAACATAGACTACAGCTGACGAATAATAATTTCCAAACCAGAACAACAACCCTTTTACTCACTTAAAATGACTTACAAACACCACTGGAGCACCCATCACGTATTCACATATCATAATTCCAAGGATTTTTTTGTCAACACCTCCCACCTGAAACTACACTTATGTTAAAAAATACCGCAGTTTTTACTTTTTATTTTGGATTTTTCTAAGTTGTACCCATTCTTTTGGGGATTCCTAAGCTGTGCCCTTGAGTTGTGCCCTCTTTGGTTACTCACATTAACCATTGTTAATACAATTCACCACCAAAACCTAACCCTCACCACAAAGCTCCAGCTTGCCTCCACCAAAATCAACTGCCAAGCCCACCGTGCCCACCAACCCGCAACACATCACCACCACACCAACTCCCAGCACCATCACCAGTCCTCTCGCCACCATCCCACCAACCTGCAACACACCACTGCCACACCAACTTGCACCACCATCGCCAGTCTTCTCGCCACCAACCTGTGACATACTTAAATCCCTCACACCAACCCACAAAACACCAGAAAAACATCGCAGCACACCACAAACCAAAGCCACCGAATCCCAACCACCTTGCGAATCCGACCCACCCTGCGCCGTCATCAACAAACCCTCGAAAAGCCCATATTTTCGAACTTCCTTTCGAAAAATCCAGGTTGTGTCTGAACCAAAAATTTAGGGATTTCTTTGTTTCAAACCAAATTTTGTAATTTCAAAACAAAAACAACAATTAAAATCATGGTTTTGCTATTCAAATCTAAAAAAAAGCCCTAAACCAATTTGTTGAAATTTGATGCAAAAATTAAAAGCATGGTTAGTCCTCCCACCACCATGAGAGGAGCAGGGATGAGAAAGGAGAGAGGAGAAAGGAGGGAGGCGCGTTGGTAGTTTGAGGAGAGAGAAGGGAGGCACGATGGTGGGCGAGGGAGACGCCGCTATGTTGTGGTTGAGTGGCTCGCTAGCTGAGGTGGGTGGGTGGTTTGTTCGGTGGGTGGGTTTGGAGGGTTGTGGTGGTTTTAATTTTAAAAAATAATCTGAAATTATAATAGTTAACCATGGTTAACTCATTTATTTAATTGTTAGTGAAATAAGCTAAAGGGCACAACTTATAAACTTAAGACAACTCAAGGGCACAACTTAGAAATTCTCAAAAGTATGAGCACAACTTAGAATTTGCAAATATTCGAGGGCATAGCTTAGAAAAACCCTTTTATTTTTGTAAAGATTACCACATACTCCGTAGAACATATTTCTTATGATTGCACTACAACATTGCCCTTTTATCATTAATTTTAACTGAGATTTCAAGTTTGGTAGTTTTGTGTGTGGGTGGGTGGGTGGGTGGGTGTGGGTCGGGTACACCTACTTCGTTCTCCTCCCTTAATAGAGCCCTCCTAACTGCATGAACGTGTAGAAATGCATTACCATTGATCAAATTCACTAAGCCATCAATTGAAAGGCTAAAGGTAACATCTTTCTACTAATAACATCTTTATATATTTTTTTAAATAGGGTTTATCTCGATTGTTGTCAATTTATGTTTTTGCTATTTCAATTTGTGAGTAAATTGACTCCTAACTTGATTTAATTCAATGATTTGTGTCCCTTATGTTGCAATTGTTAAAGCAATTACCAAAGCAATTACTCAAAAAGAAGCGCACATGGGGGTAATTTTAAAGTTAGGTTTTGCTATTACAAACACAATTAGTCAAATGCTACTGAATTAATCAAAAGTCATGCAAACAAACAACTAATGCATTGTAATACAACGCAAATTACACTACTTAACTAGAGTTTTACCTTAATTGGGAAAGGAAGATGGTTGAAAAGAGAAGAATGAAGTAGGCGGGCCGCCAACGGAAAATATAGAAATCTCAGTTAAACATAACGCAAAAAAGCAGTGTGGTAGTGCATCATAAGAAATATGCTTTATGAGGTACTTGTTAACAAAAGTGCATTTTCATGTGGTAGTTGTTGATGTTGACGAAAAATCCTAATTCCAGATAGCTGAATAACGTGAAATACATAGCAAGTTGAAATACATCATTTCAACCCTCTCATGGATTATACATCTCTGCACAACATAAATAAGAAATACTGTATCAAAGAAAAGAAAAAAATTGACTACCTTCTGCGATCTATCTCTGTCTGTGGCCTTTCTGGTAATTTGTGAACATCAAGATAGACAACACCATTTCTTTTATGCACTCCCATTTCCCAAGGCTCATTCCGAATATAAGCAGTAGCCAGAATCTGCACAGTTGACGGAAGAAATGAAACTTGAGCTACAAAATTAAAACCAGGAATTAAATAATATTTATTTATTTAAGGGAGGTTTGCAAAGCTCCTTCAAAGAAGAATCATGTGAAAATTTTATATCTACTTCAAAGGTTAAAAGTATACTTCCTCCGTTCTTTACTACTTGCATCCTTTTCTAATTTTAAAAGTTCTAAATTACTCGCATCCTTTCCATTTTAGAAAATATATTCTTTCTACCTCTCTCCTATAATATGGGTCCCCTTTTTTCTTTCTCTCATTCTCTCTCCTCTCCTAAATTCTTGTGCACTACCTATTGGATGTGACTAATAAAGAAAAGAGGAAGTATAATAGAAATCTTTTCGGAGCAACTAGCTATTCTTTGTCTCAACGGTTATCACTTGAACTAATTCCATCAATAAACTTTCCCAAAAGCACCAAATCTTAATTAATACATTTTAAGGTTTTTGATTTGCACTTTGGTGTGAACTTGTTAATTCTTTTAGAAAATAGTTAAGTATGAAATGAAAAATGTTTGAACTAGAAATGAATGTTTGATAAAGAACTATACAAGTTGTGCACTTTTGAATTCTTATATGGTTATGATATTTGGGTATGTAATTTTACGACCTATATTTAGTGAATATAATATACTCCCTATCTCATTAAATCCTTTTTTATATGGGACCACTTCCTTTTCTCTCTCCTAAAATACACTAATTTCCTAACTAAACACATTTATTTTATTTTGCATTGGAGTCCAAGTTAATACAAATGTTGGAAGAATTGTGTTACAAAGGGAGTTTTTTTTTTTAATTTTTTTTTACAAACAAATGTTGGAAGAATTGGTTGGAGTTTTTTTTTTTTTTTATTTTTTGAATTGTGTTACAAAATCAATTATTCTCGATTTTTTTTTTTTGATTTTTTTTTGTTTGACAGTAAACATTTATCACAAACAAATTCACAAAACTTTGTTCAATTGAGCGGTTTTGGGAGTTTTCAACCTTGTATTAATATTGCTCAATTGAGGGGTTTTGGGAATGCCTAATGGTGATATTGGCGTGTAGTCAATCTTGGAAACTTCCGATAGTAAAAACTAAGTCCAATATCACTTACCTAATGCAAATGATTTATTCCAAGTAATTATGAAATATCCAAGAAATTAGTTTAAATCCTAAGATTTAAATCCAATAAAAAAAACTCAATATTCCCACAAGATTAAGTACAACCCTATGAATTCACTAAACCCTATAAAGTTATGTCCAATTCTAGAAACTCACTTATCGTTCAAAAAGTGAGTCCAATTCTAGGAACTCATTTAAGATCAACTAGAGGAACCTTGCTAAACCTATCAGTTTACGTCCAATCCTAGGAATTTTAGGAACTCCATACAATCCTAGGATATATGGTGAAAACCTAGGAACTCCATCAAACCTAAAGAATTTAAAACCAAATCTAATCTTTGTACCCTAAGAACTGAAGTTAATCAATTATCAATCAAAGCCTTAATCCATACATGGGTCGATCACATACAACATAGATATTATTTTATGCTATCATCAACAAGGATCCTCCTCCTCTATCCTCTATAATCAAAAACCTCATGCAAATCCAATTGTTCCAAATCTTTCCTAACTCTTTCCAACCAAGCCATCTTTGGTCTCCCTTGATCTCTCTTAACTATTCAGATCCCCATTATCCCACTCTTTATAGAGGTGCCTCTTGCAATCAAACCAAAATAGACGATTTTCTTAATGTGTCCTCGAAGCACTACCTCCAGATATCTTCATTCCTAATTCTATCCCTTAGAGTGTTTTTCAACATCCATACCCATTTAAGTGGAACTCACACCTTAGATGCCCAAATTTCTTTAACATATAAGAGCATCGTAGAAAATCAATCAAAAGTCAAAACTTTAAAAATACTAAATTAAAGGATTAACTTCAATCCCAAATTCTCACTAAATTCTAAGCTCAAACTCAAGAACTTGGTCTAATCTTAGTATTTTGTGTCCAATTATAGGACCAAGATCAAATCCTTAGGAGTTTACATCCAATCCTAGCAGCCTAGGAACTTAGAAAATTAAGTCATATCCAAGCAAGTTCGGTCCAATCATAAGAACTAAAATAAAATCTAGGAATTCAAGACAAACCTAAGTACTAATTCAATCCTAGACTCCTATTCCCTCCGTAACGAAATAAATTCAACAATTCTTTTTTGGGTGTAACAAAAAATTGCAACAAGTGTATAACTTTCCTATTTTGATAAGTGGTCCCAATTGCTTAACTCTCTAATACAAAACTCATTGAAAAAAGTGGTCCCAATTGCATACCAATTTTTTTGTCTTTTCCTACCAATTTATTTCCCTCCTTTTTTTTGGGACCACCTCCTAATTCTTTTCCTAATCTACTATTAGCTTATTTTCAAACATAATACAAAAAAGTTCGTTTGTTGAATTTATTATGTTACCGAGGGAGTAGTACTTATCCTAAGAATCTAAGTTCAACCAATCATAATAATTAGGCAAAATTCTGGAAATTTAAGTAAAATATTTAAAATTCTTAATCCTTGAAGTTTAAGTTACATATTTAAAAGACAAAAACTAGGTTGTATCCTTAAACTTTAAGGGGGTGTTTGGTAGATGGGAATTGGAGGTGGGAATGGGAATATTATTCCTATTAAAGCCCAATTCCCATGTTTGTTATGTTGGAATGGGATTAGATAAGGGAAGGGGAATGGGAATAAAAAGGCATGAATTCCCCATGTTTTATTACCTAGGGGGGTAGGTAATAGATGGGGAATTCAATTTTTTTGCTTTTTTCTTTTGGAGGTTATGTGAGACATTTTTTTAATCAAAATTAAAATAATACAATTTATTCCCACATTTATTCCCAATTCTATACCAAACATGGGATTGGGAATATCTTATGAATTCCCACATTTTAATTCCCATTCCCAATCCCATTCTATATTCCCCAAATTCCCATTCCCACTTGCCAAACGCCCCGTAAGTCTTCAAACTTGGAATTTGAGTCCAATCCTACAAGAAAAATCAATCACATGAATTTGAGTCTAATCATACGAACTACGTCCTTGTGAACCAAGTTCAAGGTTAGGACCCTATGTCCAATCTTGAGAATTAGGTCTAATCTCAATAACTTAAGACCATCATAAGCAACAAGGTCAAATCAAAAAATCAATTAATCAATTACGTCTTATTGGAGAAACTAGACCAAATTAATTAATCAAAGCTTTAATCCCATAAGTGGGGTCGGCTAACATGAATTAAAAGTGATTATACCGAAAAGCCATATAAGAAGATTTTCCTCCTCCAACCACTACGATCGAAAGCCATTAACTCCATATGCTTCATATCTTTAATTAATCCATTAACTCCATATGCTTCATAAATTAATCCATTTGCTTCATATCTTTTCTAACTCCTTCTCACTAAGTCATTTTCGGTCTCCCTTCGCCCTGATCCACACTCTTCGCACTGGTACCCCGTGGTGTTTGTATTACATGTTCAAACTCGCATTGTTCGAAATATCAACTTTCCTACGCTAATCCTATCTCGTAGATTGTTCTCACACATCTATCTCAACATTCGCTTCGCATCTCTGTGACCCCTTTTTAATGTGTTGCTTCTTAGTAGCCCAAACATTTTGTTCCATAGAGCAAAACTAGTCTTATAACATTCCAGTCGAATTCTCCCTTCAACTTTACAGAGATGCATCGATTACATAACACTCCAGTGGCCACTCTCCATTAAAGCAAACACATCTTGGTTTATATCACCATTCTTTTGGATGATTGACCTAAGATATTTAAAGCACTCGCTCATGGCCAAATCTTTTCCGTTCAACCTCACCACACCATCATTTGCCCCCTCGGTGACCCAAAAAGACATTCTAGATATTCAATCTTACTCCGACTTAGCTTAAATCCTATAGATTCCAACATATCTCCATTGCTCCAATTTGGCATTAACCTAGTTTTAGTTTCATCCACCAATACAATAACATGTGCAAACAACATACAACATACAACATACAACATGGTACCTCATCTTAGATTGGCCAAATCCATATATAATTCACTCAATCCTTAGACTTACTTAAAGTATTAAAAATCATACCTTAAAATTAGGTCAAATCCTAAGAACTTCTCACTCCATTCCAGGAAGTTTTTGCAAGTTTTATGCATGATTTATAAGTTACATATCTACAATTATACTCCCTCCGTAACGTAAAACTTGCAACACTTTCTATATTTAGGTGTAACAAAAAACTTACAACAATTGTACAATTTTCCTCTTTTGGTAAATTCTCAATGTCAAAATTACCATATTTTTGGGACCATTTTTGCTAATTGTTTTGTCTTTTTCTTGCCATATCATTTCTCTCCTTTTATTTTTGGGACCACTTCACTAATTCCCTACATAACCCACTATTAGCTTATTTTACATTGAGAGAAGTGCTAATACAATTGTTGCATTTATTCCGTTACGGAAGGAGTACATTAGTAAAAATCACTTGACTATAGTTATTCTTATATATTCACAAGAATTTATAAGATTCTCACAACAAATAGTGCGGTTTTCCTAATGGTAGGAACTCCATGGAACGGAGGGAGTAGGATGAATTCTAGAAATTTAAATCTAATCCTTAGGTCTAGAGGAACCCTAGGAATTTTTGTCCAATCCTACAAACTCACTCAATAATGTCTAATTCTATCAACTAGGTCAAATCCTATGAGTTTATGTCCAATCCTACAATCTCACTAATTCTTAGAAATATACATTTAATGACTTAATCTTAGGGTGTAAAAAGTTAAGCACAATCCAAAGAACTTACATAAGAAGATGATTTTATTCTAGAAACTAGGTTAAATTCTAAAAATGTGAGTCCAATCCAAAGAATTTAAGTCCAATGCTAGCAAATAAATAAATAATAAGACCTAGTTTAATTCTATAAGCTAACAATACCCTCGCATCCCCCCTCCCGCTCCTTTTCCTCCGCACACACTATATCTAAGAATTGTAGCCTACTTATAAAATTGAAGTACAACAATAAAAAGCCACTAAATTCTATGAAAGAAAAGTCAAATCCTAAGAACTTACTAAATCCCTACAAACTCAATAAATCCTATGAGCTTAAGGTCCTTTGTTTTTTACAATCCTATGAACACTCTAATCCAAGAATTAGAGTCAAAACTTTTAAAAGAGGTCAAATCATAGTAATAAGTACAAACCTAGGAACTAGGCAGAATTTAAGGGTATGGGTATGTTACATTGACATGGGTACGGGTATCTAATATTGGTAAAGATTGAAGCGTCTAATACGTCATTCTCAAAATTTAGGACACGGGGACACCGTCTTAACTTTCGTCTTAACTTAGGAGTTAGGACTCGGGTACGCATATGGTAATAATTTTTCTAAGAAAAAAATATAAATAAATAATATAAAGGGTTTTTCTACACTGTACTCCTGTGATTTTGCAAATTCTACAATATATCCTCCCGTTTTTTTCTCTCTCTATTGTACCCTTGTTTTTTATAATTTTTCTACATTATAACCTTCATGGTTAAACTTAACTACACATGGTTAAGTTTCTTAATTTTTTTAAAAAAAATAAAATAATAATAATAACAATAATAATAATAATACCTCCCATAACCGTACCACCATCCTCCCTCCTTTACTAGGTACCACCACCCTCACTCCTTTACCACACACCACCACCCTCCCTCGCACCTCACCAGTCACCTTTGGCCTCTCTCTCTTCCTCCTTCGCACCCAACCCCACAGTGGCCTCCCTTGAACCACCCTTCCTTCAACTCGCCTCCCTCGCACCACTCTCCCTTCAACTCGCCTCCCTCGCATCACCCTCCCTTCAACTCGCCACCACTTCACACATCCAAAAAACCAACATTTACCACCTCGCCCACATACAAAACCCCTAAATCAATTTGCAAAATCGTATGCATAATCAATTCGAAATTACCCCTAAATTAATTCAAAAATCACCTCAAATACTGGAAATTTTGTTTGATTTCGAATTTGTTGCCTTTGAATTTTGTTCGAATTAGAAGTTGTTGTAGTTCTGGGTGGATTTCGAGGGTATTGGTGGTGGTTTCGAGGGTGTTGGTGGGTGGCTTCGAGACTTCATGGCTAAGGGTGGTGGTTTCGAAGGTGTTGGTGGGTTGTTTCGAGGGTGGTGATGGTTTCGAGGGTGATGATGGTTTTGAGGGTGTTGGTGGGTGATTTCTTGAGCGGGTCGGTGGCGAGTGGTGGTTGTGGGTTTTGAAGGGGTGGTGGAGTAGGGGTGGGGGTGGGAAGAGTGGTGGGTTGTTTCTTTTTGTTTTTTTTTTAATTTAAAAAATTGTAATTAACCCTAGTTTAACATTATTTTTATTAATTAAATCATTAAGGTTATATTGTAGAAGAGTTGTAAAATTTAGGGGTACAATAGAGAAAGAAAAAAACGCGGGGGTATATTGTAAAATTTGCAAAATCACAAGGGTACAGTGTAGAATAACCCTAATATAAAAAATCTTGGGAACCTTGTTTGGGAAGCCAAACTAATACTTCGTAATAAAATAAAATAAATCATATTACGGAGTAACATTGAAGACTAGAAGAGAAAAATACTTGTTTTGTTATAAATAAAAAATTAAAGAAAAATAGAAGGATGAGAAAAAGGCCAAAAGGTAGTGGAATACAGGTGTCCAAAAAAATTACAAAAGGAAAAAAAATAAAAAAATAAAGAAGAGTACAATAGCACGTTATAGTCGATGACAATTGTTAAAGTGGAAGATAAGAAGACAATAAAACACAAGTCATTAAAAATCCTCTTTTGAACAACGTGTTGTCTTCTTTATTGCTTCCTTCATCTTCTTCGGCTACTCTTCTACCCAATCCCATATTTTCTCTCATGCCAGAAAATATTACATATAGAAAGAAGCAGATCGGGAAACATGGCTATCATTGTAGCTCCCATACCCGAGAGCAAAGTGAAGTGTCCAGAGTCCAGACCGGGTACCCAGATCCGTGTCAAGTCCTATCAACCCGAGTATGATGGCACAAGTGTCGTGTCCGGGTAACATAGATTCTAGAATTTTCATCAAATCCTATGAAATCACTAAATCCTAGGAATCAAAGTCTACTCTTGAGAGCTAGAACTAACCTACTTTCATGTCCAATGACTCCAATCCAAGAAACTAGATCCAATTTTATGAATAAAGTCCAATTCCTAATGAATGAAAGGAATAAATGTCCTATCCAATTCTAAAAATTTGGGCCTGAACAAACTAAGTCATATCCCAAATAAAGTACAATCCTAGATTTTGATGTCTAATCATAGGAACTTCTATGCAACCTCTTATTCACAGAAGTTTGGAATTGTTAGAATAGTTTTATCAAACCTTATATAATTCATTTTAAGGTCCTTAATTTTCTCTTTGGTGAAACAATTGTCAGAAATTGAACAATAGATAAACCAAATTAGAAGTTTAGAACTGATTTAAATAAGCACACTTATGATATTTGGCAGAATTTGGAGTAACATATCGCTTTCATTTTTCACAATTAGTTATTGATTGTTTTAAGAATGAATAACAATAGTATTGAATTAAGTGATAGCTGAGTTAGCTCCTTGCTCATTAAAAAGGTTCCTTTTGAAAAGAAAAAATTCATTAATTCTACTTAATTTATACCCATTAATTTTTGAGGTTTTGCATTTCCTCTTTTTGAATAATAAACATGTGTGAATTATATATAAAGAGTGCCTAAAAGTGAATCACAAATATAGAGAAACTTTAACGAAAACTTGTCCCATTTTAAAAATACCAAAATTACTCAGAAAATAATCCAGAAAATTACACCGTACCTTATTTAGATTGTTGCGGTAAGTCTGCACAGGACAAACAAAAATGCAAACAAAGTCAAAAATGTATAAATATTACTGCAAAGTTAACCATCAGTGGAAACCTCGAGGAAAGGTAACTGTCTTACCACAAAATGCATGTTCTGGAGAGGAATTCTTTTATTTCTTATACAAGCAAGAAGATCACCAAAACCATCAGAGCCCAAATCTGGTCCAAGAGCAATTAAAGAAAAAAAAAACAGTATCAAAAAGCAACCCCTGATGGTCTCTAAACAAAGAATTTGATCTCCATTATCGTTTATCATACTATCAGTTCTAATTTCACCCCTTGGTCCTCCCTTTTACTATCGCTAACATCAAAAGAAATTTAACATCATTGAACTTTCCTCTGTGCATATTTATAAGTTACCTTTTTTCTCGATGAAAGTATCAAAGCCTTCATTCAGATCAGCTCCAATGTCTTCACTGATCAGTCTCTTAAAAAGCCTCTAATAACATACATGCAAACAATAGGACAAGTGTTTCACGAGCTATGATGCTTATAGGCATAGTAGTTGGAGCATAATCACAAATTTCAATTAGGCGCCTTACCAAGCTGCGATCATCAAAGGAGACTTTGCCACCTTCAGCACGACTATAGCAAGCAAGTTCGCAAGGCTAATGAATCAAATTTCCACTAAGCTGTATTAGCAAACAGTAATTACAGGCAGATTATCATTCAAATGATACTATAGTCTAACCACTTAAATATTAATTGAGCTTTATGACTACACAATTACATATATGAAGAAAATAGACCAAAAAATATTTAAAAATAAAATAAAATCAAGGAATCTAGAAATTTGAAATGAAAGAGAAGCTAAACCTAAATAGGCATTAAAAAGTGTGCTTTTCAGACAACTATTGACTGAGCTCAACAGAGCACAATCCAATTATTTAGGGGGCCTTTGGTTCACAACACTTGGGTATGGGTTCGGAATGGCTACACTATACCCATACATTATTTGTTGTTTTGCAAAATTATAATTTTTAAACCCGTACCTCAAACCTAAAAGGTATGGGGTTTTGAAACCCATGGGGGGAGGTGGGTTTGAGATATTCCAACCCATAGAGATATTTATAAGGAGATATTGTATCCATATTCGATTCTCAAGAAAAAGATAAACACATGGTATTAGGAATCAAGTTCCCAATCCTTGGTTCGATTCTTGATATCGATCCCATACAAACTAGGAACCAAAAGCCCCCTCAGAATCCAAATTCTTGAGTCTAGCTGAAACTTAACAATTAGCAATCTAGTTATCGTATAGCAACTGCCAACTAATTTAGTATTCGCCATGTCAGAAGTTGAAAATTCCTTAGAACTCAAGGATACAGAGGTACGATCCTATAGAACAGATCCCGTTCAAGTAAGGTCGTAGTCCTCGCAGAAGTTGAAAATTCATGCTACAGCATTACAAAAAAAGGGAGGGGGAAGTTGAGAAAGAAAGAATATATATCTACCTCTTGAAAAGTTGTAGGTCTTCTTGAAAGAGTTTCCTCACTCTTTGCAAACTTGAGCTCAGAAACAAAGCGTTCATCTCTTGCAACAGAAAATCTAGGGTTAAAGCCAAAATTTTGTCTGGGAGGGTATCCAGGACGAGGTAGGATACCAGCACCTCCTCTATCATTTTGCCATCGTCCACGGCCACGACCACCTCCACCCCCACCTCTATCTTGATGATGGTTATTGCGAACTGGTATTGGGGGCAATACTGTGAGACACAAATGTGCTTAAAGAGTGAGAAATGAACTTCACAATACAACAATAAGTTTCACCCATACTAATATCTAAGCAATGAAATGAAGGGTGAGCTCTCAAAGGGGGAAAAACATAGCAAAAGAAGCCCCCATTTATTCACCAAAACTGCAAATTCCCAATAAGACACATACTGCCCAAATTAAGAAGTCCAAGGAAGGTAATTTCAAAATCTTATACCTACTAAAAACAAAAAATGCCAATAAACAAGTACTTCCATAATCATAATCATAAACCTACTACAAACAACAATGCAACAAAACAAGAGTATTTTTTTTATCAGAAACAGCACCCAGAAAGAGACACCACCATCTTCAGCACAATTGCAGATGCTAAAAGGCAACAGAATGCTATATCCCATATCTCAAAACCTAGTATTGAACTAAAAATAGCAACACCCACATACAAAAAAATTACCAAATTTCCTCAAATTAAACCAATAATACACAAAAGAAAGAATATCAACATAAAATAATCTCACCAATTTATAAAGGGCAAGCATAAAAAACTCAAATTTAACAAAAATCAGCAACACCCAACAACACAAAATCCCAACTTTAATCAAAAAGAGTGAGAAAGAACAAAAAAAATTACCAGGAACAGGGTAAGGACTAATAGACTGAGTATTGCAATATTCTTCATTATCAGGCCCAAAAAGGTCTTTATCATCATCATCTTCTTCAATTCGATCATCATCGTCTTCATCATCATCATCATCAGGTTCATCCCCAAAAATATCCCTAGCAATAATCCTGCTATTGGACAACACTTCTTCAGCACCATTTTCTCTCTCCTCGCCACTGCTGCTCCCGCTAGCGCTGCCACTGCCGCTGGAAGAAGATCTCGATCTCGAAGACGAGGAAGAGGACGAGTTTGATGGTGAAGATGAGCGAGATGAGTCTGATGATGAAGAGGGTCTAACACCAACATGTCTTTGTTGCTGAGTATCATCTTCTTCTACTTGTTGATGGTGATTTTGTTCAGTCTGTTGTGAGTAGTCTTCATCATCATCATCTTCGCCGAATAAGTCTAAGTCTGGTGGAAATTCCATGTGAGAAACAAAGGTTGCGAAGTGGGGTTTAACTCAAAACTCAAAAGGAAGGAGGAACAATGTAATGTGGCTCTCGAATCGAATCTCGTTTACTGCTTGTGCTTTGGTTTGTGACTCTTTGTGTTATGGGTTTTGGGGCTTGGAGCCTTGGACTTCTCCATCATGTATTGTCTTGGGATCGCATCGCCCCAAATTACTTATTATCGTCTTAAGGAAAAAGTTATATGCAGTTCTAAGGATTACCTATAAACATTAAATGTATTTTTTAAAATAATAATATTTTGTGAAATTATGATAAAATTACACATCATTCAAGATAATAAATGCATAATTTTTATGAAACTTTCCTCTTTTAGCTTCTTATATGTAGCCCTAAGGGCTGCATATAGCATTACCCTTACTTAAATTCACAAATTGAGTAATTGACCTTTTATCATTTTTGACAACGCACCATATCCGAACACCACCTTTCCCACCCCAACTATACGATTGGTCTGCAACCCTAACCACTTAGGATTGATAACCATGATTGGGCGTTTCAAATGTGGTCAAACTTAAGCCATGTACAACGGCCATGGTTGGGAGGTCAATTGAAGGTGCATAATTTTTATTTTTATTTTAAATGTTGGCGTTGACCTCCTTGGGTTTTAGCCCTCAATTTTCCTTCGCAGCAAAATTGTCTCCATTCAATACTCCTATTTATCTATTTGTAAATTTTGAAAGATAAATACAAGATAAAAAAATTCATAATTTATTTACAAATATCATTTTATTAATGTAATTTTATTTACATTTATAAAAAAAATTGGGGCATCACCTGCGAAAAAAGCTAGTTAATCAAAGTAATCAAATGCACGGACTTATAAAAATTATTTTTTATATAATTCATTTAATTTTGAGAACATATGTAATAAGAATTCTGATGTATTGTATTGATATATGTTTTTTCCCTCATGCTCTTGCTATATTGAATGGTTTTTTGCCTTCTTAAGGCCCTCTTTGCTACTAATGTTGTTTGTTTAGTGTTTGAATGAGTTTTAGGTTGCTTTCATCGATTTGGAGTGATTTTGGACTCATTTGCAAGCACTACGGAGCCTTAGGAGGAGTAGTAAGGAGCAAGAAGTGGAGCTACGCGAAGAATGATCGTTGCGGAGCATTGATTTTGACATATGCTCACTCTGTAGGTTATAAGTCACGTTTCGTATGTTGGATTGGTGCGATTTTAACTGCATTGGAAACTAGACTTCGAGAAATTCGATTCGATAGGTCATATGCCTAATTTGGACCACCAGAGCTCGAGATATGGCCTTTGAAAGATAGCCCAACGAATCTGCCGCGATTTATCCTGAACTGATCGGTTTGGCTAATCCGATCGGTTCAGGCTCGATTTTGCCGATTTTAATTATTTCCTTTTGGGCTTTTATTTATAAGGATATAATTATATATTTTTAGCAAGCCATCTATCTTAGGGAATTAGTAGTTTTTAAAGAGAAAGATCCTGATTGATACTTCATATTATGAGATTAGTTTAGTTTTAGAATTATTTTTTTCTCTCTTCTTTATTATTTTTGTTATTATTTTGCTATTGATTATTGTTTATTGTTATTCTTATTTTTATTAGATTTTCATGATGATTCTTAGGTTTATTATTGCTATTGTTTTTATTGATTTAATTATGCTTGAGTAGTTTCCTTCCTAGCCGGGGCAATTGAGGATCTATAACAATACAATTAGCATGTTTTAGGTTTGATTCAATTCATACTTTGGCAATTTATCGAATTCCTATTTGATTGTTCTTCATGTTATTCAATTAGGTAGTGCACGACTTAATTGCGTAATTAGATTAGTCACGAGTTTCTAGATCTAGCGATTGAAACTTAATACAAGATCTACGTTAATAGGTAGAACGAGACTATCTTAGGTCGAGAGATACGGTTAGGAGTAGTTCTATGGTTCATTCGATTCGAGAGAACTTTGATCCTATTCGATTATGCCTTTTTGTGAATTGTTGATATCCAATTATTATTGATTTGTTGTTATAGTGAACCATARCCCTAGACTTTAGTTTATTATAGTTTAKTYWTAGTTAATTCATTGYTTTAATTAGTTGTAGCTTAAAATAACTCAAACAAAGGTTTTTTTACTAATYYWRGATGCTTTTAATTAATTAATAATAATTGTTGCTTCCTTGTGGATTCGACCCTGTTACCACTAGCTACATTAGTTAGTTTTAATAGGTTATTTTTGATAGGTACGCGATAAGCCTGTCAAATTCATTAATCAAATATAAATAACAATATGAATAAAAAGAAACTAAATGAAACAAAACATACATTCTTAAAGATTTAGAGTACACTAAAATGACTAAATTACCACCTTCTTTTTTCTAATGTCAAACAAAACATTAAATTTTTAACTCTAAGATAAATCTTTAAAATTTGTTTGTATGTAAAGAGCTAAATAATCCACTTATATTTATTACACATCAATTGCATCATATCATAAACACAACTTTAAATAGCTAGTTTAAGAAGATTCATTCAAACAATTGAGTAAAGGAAAAATGGAGTTATTCTTCCTTTTTTGTGCTCAAACGTACATTCATTCTCCCTATTATTCACCAGCAATCCAATCATCAATAGGAAGATTTCCAGTATCCTCCATGCTGAACTCGATCCCTTCAGGTTGCCTAAGCTTTTTTAAAAGTGAATTATACGACGCGAAACAATGAATTGTTAACTTGTCACTTAAAGGACTAACTCCATAAAGTGAATGTAACTTCTCTGCTAAATCTCTTTCAAATCCATACCATGAAGCACCGTTGCACGGAAGCCCTAAGACCTTTTTCGCAAACCTTTGCAATTCCGGATAGTGCATCCCGAACTGGTTCCACCACTCAGCTGCAAAAAATGTGCGCGCGCACACACACACACACACATATATCATCACTATGTTCATGTAATGTATAATGTCTTAGTGCAACATCTTATTTGCTTGTAAAAGACTATGTTACTACTAGTATCGTATATATATCTACCTGTTTATTATTATCATTACTCGATCGTATCATAATTGGTTATTCGTATTTATGTAACCAATTCAAGAGGATTATTACATATGCATTATTATAAATTCAATTGAACGTAGGATGAGTAGAGTTTTCAATTCATACCTGGGGAGTATTCGTTTCTTTGTCCTACCCCTTGTTCGAAATGTCCTTGCTTGTGTCTATATAACTGTAGTTGTTGAATAATCTTTGTTCGAGTTTGTTCATCACCCCCAAACATATTTACAGTAGTTATCAGCCCGTTCATAACTTCCGAATCAGCACTGAAATTTTTAGAATAAAAAAGACTCGGGTTAAGATAGTATCCTGCTGCATGGACTGGGGAATGCAGAATTGAGTTCCAAATTTCATCAATTACTCTCCAAACATCCACTGATTTTTCTTTGCTCATATTTTTACTAATATCCTCTTTCATTTGGTCCATTTTCTCATATAGAAACCCCATTAGAGGCATTTTCCCATTAGTCTTCGCAGTGTTGATGAATACAATCAAGTTCACTATAGGCATGCCTGCTTTCACTACAAGTCTAACCTGTTTCCAAAACAGCTTATTTGCTACCAGTTTTGATACAGATCTCCCATCCAGCGACGATCCTAGAGAAGTATTCTTCCAATCCGGGGAAGAAAATGCGGCTTTGAGATCATATCTCCTTGACCAAAGGTTGTCGAGTGTCAAAAAAGGTGTAGCTTCCTTTACTTTTGCAGGCTTCACAATGTAATGGAACTTTTCCATAATGGAGCTGCTCTTATGAACAAGCCTAGTAATCCTTTTAGCCTTTTCGATAGTGTCTCTTACCCAACTCAACGACGAGGCCACCTTCTCAAGCATCATAGCAAGACAATATGAGGCACTAACACACCAAAACATCGACTTATGCACTGACTTAATTTGTTCACCCACCGCGGCTAGACATGGTGATGTCGCGTAGGAAATTATTTGGAGTACGTTCTCAGGCCTCACCATGTTGATTGCTTTCTCAACCATCATTGTCATGAATTGAACATCACCAACAGAAAATGTCACGTCATTTGAGTACAGATAAACTATCCCTGATGGATTATGAACAAGCACATTCAAGTACGTCTTGCCCGTGGCCTCGTTAACCCATCCGTCTAAGATTATAGTGCACCCTGTTACCGACCATGTTTCCCTGATGTCTCCAGCCCATGTTATCAATTTCCTGCACTCGCGCAACAAGTTCATATTTTCAAGGACTTCAACAACTGCAGGGATGTTTAGTCCGCTATCGTCAGTACTTACAGCCTGCAGCAGGTGGATTCTATTGGACGGTTCAACATCATGATTAATAATGTTGCTTTCATTCAATAAGCTATTGACATTTTGCAAGCTCATATTCTTGCGTGGTGTAGGCTCTCTCATACGCAAGGCAAAATCAGGATCAGCAAGAGGTGGCCTGTGACATTGCTCGCTAGCCAACGCTTCTTCCGGGAAAGGTACGACAACGGGTTGTGAAAAGTCAGGAGTGCCATAGCAGTCGGAGGCCACCATTTTCCCTTTGCCTTTTTCGATGCTTGAATACCTTTTCTTCCGAGAAGGCTCCTTCGATGCTTGATCGGGCTTGGCGCGATTACCATTAGGGTCCATGATGATTATGAATTGATGATGATGTTCTCAAATTTGGTGTCTGTTAGTCTGTTACAATACAACAACTATAAGTGCAGGATTCAATAATAAAAGTGAAAGTTCACACTATAAAACTTAGATTGCATTATGAACTTAAGCTAATATCTTTATGTTCTTCTGTAATTATTGTGGCATTTGATTAGAAAATAGGAAGTGATTATACTTGCAAAGAACATAAATATATGATTTAATCAACCAATATTATGAATTTATGGATTGAAATTTATTATATTAATACCCTGTTACAAGATACTCTGTATGTATTGTATTGCCTTATACAATCACTACTTACCTTGATGAACGATGAATGTGAATCAAAATTCTTCTTGTGATGAACTAGTGAATGCCACCAGTAAGATGTTAGAAAACACACATGATACTTCATCCGTTTTATAAAACTCGAAACCATTTGATTAATTTTCACAAGGATGAACTCTATAAAACTGGTGGTACTGAGGGTAAACAATTTGCTCAGATCATTTTAACTAAAATAGGCAAAATTGATAGTTTTTGTGAGTTAAAATGTACAATTTTTTTTACACTTGCTAAAGTACCACTAGTCGTATAATCAAATTTATTAATTTTCACACTTCTCAAAACACAACTTGATTATTAAGTATCTATTATTCTATTTATTTATATATTGCATTAGTAATGATTATAATAAAAATATAATTAATGAATGAGCAGTGCTAGTCAAAACTGAAAAGCTTGCAATCTGTGTGAGAAAGGAAGTACGAGTATATAAAATGGAGTTTATGAATCAAAATTATGCTAGCATCTATTAATTTCATATGAACTAAAAAGGAAGTGTTAATATCATCAACGCCATGCATGATAAATAATTAACCCAGATGATGAAAAATTATTGCCCTACAAGAGTTCAAATCAAGATCAGATATTATCGATAAAGTTTAGACCTAGTGGTAAAAAATTGTGGATTGTGTACAATGGGTTACAAGTTTGAATATCATATCACCCCATTATAAATTGTATCGTCCTAGTGGTTCATTCACACCCAAAAAATATATTCAAACCATGGTTATGCTAATGTCATGTCTAAATAATGGGCGGTTCGATATGAAAAACACGAAATTCCCCAAATTAGTATATCACTTAAAGATTTACAACTACACATCCAAATTTTGTCTTCGCACATTTCTCACCATGTCCTATTATTTGGTAGTAGTAGTTGTAGGAATAAGAACTGTAAAATCAGATTAAATAGCGAAATTTGGACTCGAAGAAAGGATCGATGTGAACAACTACCTTAGAACACAACACTCAAAAAAGTGCTAAAAATCAAGGAACCCATTACTAAAAAATATACCCACATATATAAACAAGGCAAAATGTCAAAGTGAGACAAAAAAGAAAGAAGGAACCTTTGCATTTCCATCTAAAAAACATTTGCATTGCCAACATTAGTTACCGTGAGCATGGTATATACCTAGACCCTAGTAGTCTAAAACCAATTTTTTTTCCCCCACATATAGTTTTTCAACAAATTTGACATTACCTACAAAATGTCCGCATGTCACAATTTCTTACATGATCCCGGGATCATGGTTCTCATTCTGATCCCGGACAAATGTTCAGGTCTAAAATACAAATGTTCATTTTCAAATGCAAATGTCAACTTTTAAATGTTCATTTAAGACAAATGTTAATCTCCAAATGTAAATGTTCATCTCCAAATACAAATAATGTTCATGTCTAAAAGCAAAATGTTTATGGGACCATATTGCTCATTATGGTCTCGGGTCTATAGTAAACCTATTGTTGATCTTACTACGCGGGCTCAATCATTTTTAAAAATTTGAGATTTTTTTAGGGACATGATATGGGATGAGACAATAACCTGTTGAGCCCATTAGCAACTCATATGCGAGTATATATGTTCACTCATTGAAAAATCGAGAGAGTGTTGGGATGATATATTTCACTTTGAAAGAATTCAAGAGTTGAGACGACTTAATAAGGTGAAAGGGCTACTATCTCCTTATTACTTCGTACTATTTTGAGATGAAACCTTATTAGTCTTATAAAATAAACTTGCACCTCTTGTAACGGACGTGGCCTAGACTCATTTGACACAACCAAATGCATGTATATTAGCTATAAAATTTATCGTTGTACAAATAACAAATGTTCATATATAAGTTTGAAGGTGAAATTACACTATTTCAATTATATCATACAAGTATACACCATAACATACATGAACAACAATCAACCAGTCATACTCATACAAAGTAAACCAATGCACTCATTGTTCTATATAAGAATAATTAAGAAATACAAATGTACAATAATACAATTTGACCGTTTGAGGGTCAAATTAGTCTATGTGATAAATTGAAAATTGTTCATTTTACCTACATGAAATTGAACAACATTGGTTGTACAAAAATGCTTTGAATAGCTAAAGGAAATACATTACTCACTCCGTTTTTTAGTTGTTGTTTCATTCCATTTTGGTACGGTGTTTAAAAGATGAGTAAGTTAGTAAAAGAGTAGAGTAATTTAGGTAAAATAGTTGAATAAATTAGATAAAAGAGTTCATCAAGTAAATTAGATAAAAGAGTTAAGTTAGATAAACGCATATATAAATGTGTGGATGAGAATATTTGGGAAAATATAATGAATGTTGAATTTAGGGAATGTGTAATAATTGTTGAAATTAGGGAAGAGTAATTCATTAATGTAAAAGTAAATAAAATAGGTAAAAGGTAAAAAAATTATTTTTAAATTGATTTGGAATAACTATTTGAAAGCATCCCAAAATAAAACTAGAACAACTAATAAAAAAACCGAGGGAGTATATTGTAATGCTAAGAATATTATTATGCAAAAATATCAATTGTTTACCTCTTAAGTGGGCAAGATAAGTTGGTTGTATTGCAATGAGCCAATGAGCAACTTCTATAGCAACAAAGCCTAACAAATTAAAAAGTAACGGAGATAATGAAGAACAAATTTACAAATGGATTAAAATTCAAAATTAGTTTAGTTGAGTTGATCAGCTCGAATAATTTCAGGTAACCTACAATTAGGATTGATAAAATCTATTTCACTGTCCAAAAACAAGGCTGACCAAGTTCAATGAGATAAAAAACACGCAACATTTACAAATAAGTTCTTATCAACTAATTAATAAGTTGTGTTGGATATTACAAATTTGCAATAGGTGGTGTTTACGAGAATTAGCATATTTTAGCTAAGAAAATTATCTTGTGAGACTTATAAACTACATGAAGAAC
The DNA here is from genome assembly GCA_008642245.1 of Bassia scoparia. Classification (NCBI taxonomy): domain Eukaryota; kingdom Viridiplantae; phylum Streptophyta; class Magnoliopsida; order Caryophyllales; family Amaranthaceae; genus Bassia; species Bassia scoparia. The sequence continues at coordinate 50,201 of SNQN01001183.1, read as the reverse complement.
ATCAAATGAAACATTTCTTAACATGTGATTTGAAAATTGAAATTTTTTGCTTATATGTGTCTTTCCATGTTTGTTAATGCAGGCATCATGCATCATCTGATCTTAGTCATGCTTTACATGATCTTCTTGTGTTGATACAAGACTATATTACACCTTCCCTTCCCAACCAAAAAACAATATAGTATCCATATGAGGAATATAATAAAATAATATATAATTTTGTAATTGCATGTGATTACCATAAGAAAGTTCAAGTTTGAGTTAGTCTGTTGTGGGAGAAAAGAAAGGTATGAAAGGTAAAAAGAGAAAAACAAGTTGCAAAAAAGTCGTCTTAGAAAAGTACCTAGGATAATAACAATTTTGAGAAAGGGATCGGAATACCACAACACCTACTTAATGGAAAATAACCCTAACTAATGTAATCTTTTTAAAAAAAAATCTATATTACTAAATAAAAAACACAATAGCATAGATATATCATAGACATTATTTTTTGAAAAAAACTTACCACTTAGAAAAGTTAGAAATGCAGGTGTACCAAGTAGCATTTCTCAAAACTAATTTTACGATTGTATTTTTCATTGTAATCTATTTTCTACAAAAATTATTTAAAATTGAATACAWTTTACACCCCTATCAAATGCAACTTAAATTAAAGCAAATATTTTCCAAATTTAATGAAAACTAGAATATCCATCATTTTTGTAAACCACCAATTCTTGAAATGACATGAGAGTGAGAGATAACTCAAGTGGTTAAAGCTTTTCTCCCAATTTCAGGAGATTTTGAGATCGATTTTCATCTCCGCCCTTGTGGCTATCTTAACACCCCCCCCCCCCCAAAAAAAATGGAATAGCATGGCAAGGATAGGTGTAGTTTTTTTTGCTTTGAACTAGACTTTTTAGTTTTATTATAATTTTTTTCTCATCTCTAATATTTTCTATTTTGATCAAAATTAAACTAACCACAATTTTTTTCTTAAGTTTCAAATCGAATGGTTGATTTTGTTAATTTAAAACGCTATAATGGTAGAAAAAATTGATGGACTATAGACATAGTCTAAAATCTAAATTATCTAATTGAATAAATGGTTTGATCAATTCCAGTGAGCTTCAACTCAATAGATCAAGTAAGTTAAAGAAAAATAGCCCTTAAAATAGTTTGCCAAGGATTTGCAATGGAAAACATGTGCACAAGTCAAAATTTTTTTTTTTTTAAAAAAAAACTTTCACATAGTTTGATATAAAGATCAAATATAGATCCATCACAAAATCAAAAAAACTCCCGGTCAAATAATAATTAGTAAATCAAAACTTAAAAGAAACAAACACATAAATAAGTAGTTTAATTAATTTTACCTTTCTATTGGAGAAAACAATGGTATCAGAGCAGTGATTTTGAAAGATATATATATATATATAGCAGCAGAATCTAGTAAAATACGCAGCAGAAGCACAATCACGAGATGAAAAATTTGTAATGGAGCATGAATTGTGAACTGCGAATTGTGAATTATGAATTTGAATTGAGAATTGTGAGTTGTGAATTATTAATTTGAATTGAGAATTGAGGATTGAGAATTGTGAATTGAGAATTGTGGATTGTGAATTGAGGATTGAGAATTGTGAATTGTGAAGAGAATTGTGAATGGTGAAGAACAAGAAAAACAGAGAAAAAATAATAAAATTTAAAAAAAGTAAAGAAGTGGTTTTTGTAATTTAACTAAAATGAGCAAAATTTATAGTTTTTGCAAGTTAAAATGAACAATTTTTTTACACTTGCTAAAGTACCACCAATCGTATAATAAAATTTATTGATTTTCACACTTCTCAAAACACAACTTGATTGTAGAGTATCTATTATTCTATTTATTTACATAATGTATTAGTAATGATTATAATAAAAATATAATGAATGAGTAATGCTAGTCAAAACTGAAAAGGTTTCAATCTGTATCAGAAAGGAAGTATATAAAATGGAGTTTATGAATAAAAATTATGCTAGCATCTGTTAATTTCATATGAACTAAAAAGGAAGTGTTAATATCATCAACGCCATGCTTGATAAATAATTAACCTAGATGATGAAAAATTATTGACCTACAAGAGTTCAAATCAAGATCGAATATTACCGATAAAGTTTTTAGACCTAGTGGTAAAAACTTATGAATTGTGTACAATGGGTTACAGGTTTGAATATCATATCACCCCATTGTAAATTGTGTCGTCCTAATGGTTCATTCACCTCCAATTAATATATTCAAACCATGGTTATGCTAATGCCATGTCGAAATAATGGGTGGTTGGATATGAAAAACACGAAATTCCCCAAATTAGTATATCACTTGAAGATTTACAAGTACACATCCAACTTTTGTCTTCGCACATTCCTCACCATGTCCTATTATTTAGTAGTAGTTGTTGTTGTTATAGGAATAAGAATTGTAAAATCAGATTAAATAGCGAAATTTGGACACGAAAAAAGCATCGTTGTGAATAACTACCTTAGAGCACAACACTCAAAAAAGTGCTGAAAATCAAGGAACCCATCACTAAAAAATACCCACATATATAAAGGCAAAAACAAAGGTAAAATGTCAAAGTGGCACAAAAAAGAAAGAGGGAACCTTTGCATTTCCATCTAGAAATCAAATGCGCTACCAACATTAGTTACCGTGAACATGTACCTAGACCTAATACTCTAACACCAATTTTATCACTCACATATAGTTTCGCAACAAATTTGACATTACCTACAAAATGTCCGCATGTCACAAATTCTTACATGATTCAGGACAAATGTTCAGGTCTAAAATACAAATGTTCATTTCCAAATGCAAATGTCAACTTCAAAATGTTCATTTTCGAATGCAAATGTTAATCTTCAAATGTAAATGTTCATCTCCAACTACAAATAATGTTCATGTCTAAAAGCAAAATGTTCATGGGACCATATTGTTCATTATGGGCCCGGGTCTATAGTAGACCTATTGTTTATCTTATTACATGGGCTCAATCATTTTCCAAAAATTTGAGAATTTTTTAGGGACATGTTATGGGATGAGACAATAACCTATTGAGCCCATTAGAAACTCATATGCGAGTATATATGTTCACACATTGAAAAATCGAGGGAGTGTTGGGACGATATATTTCACTTTGAAAGAATTTAAGTGTTGAGACGACTTAATAAGGTGAAAGGCTACTATCTCCTTCTTACTTCGTATTATTTTGAGGTGAAATCTCATTAGTTTTGTAAAGTGAACTTGCACCTCTTGTAACGGACTTGGCCTAGACTCGTTTGACACAACCAAATGCATGTATAGTAGCTATAAAGTTTATTGTTGTACAAATAACAAATGTTCATATATAAGTTTGAAAGTGAAATTACACTATTTCAATAATTTTATCATACAAGTATACACCATAACATACATGAACAACAATCAACCAGTCATACTAAAACAAAGTAAACCAATGCACTCATTGTTCTACATAAGAATTAATAAGTACAAATGTACAATAATAGAGTTTGACCGTTTGAGGGTCAAATTAGGCTATGTGATAAATTGAAAATTGTTCATTTGCCTACATGAAATCGAACAACATTGGTTGTACAAAAATGCTTAAAATAGCTAAAGGAAATACATTACTCACTCCGTTTTTTTAGTTGTTGTTTTATTCCATTTTGACACGGTTTTTAAAAGTTGGGTAAGTTAGTAAAAGAGTAAAGTAATTTAGGTAAAATAGTTAAATAAATTAGATAAAAGAATTGACCGAGTAAATTAGATAAAAGAGTTAAGTTAGATAAACGCATAAATGTGTGGATGAGAATATTTAGGAAAATAAAATGTATTTTGAATTTAGGGAATGTGTAATAATTGTTGAAATTAGGGAAGAGTAATTCATTAATGTCAAAGTAAATAAAATAGGTAAAAGATAAAAAAATTAATTTTAAATTAGTTTGGAACAACTATTTGAAAGCATCCCAAAATAAAAATTAGAACAACTAATAAAAAACGAAGAGAGTATTTTGTAATGCTAAGATATATTATTATGCAAAAATATCAACTTTTACCTCTTAAGTGGGCAAGATAAGTTGGTTATATTGCAATGAGCCAATGAGCCAACTTCTATAGCAGCAAATCCTAACAAATAAAAAAGTAAGGGAGATAATGAAGAACAAAATTACAAATGGATTAAGATTCAAAATTAGTTTAGTTAAGTTGATCAGCTCGAATAATTTCAGATAACCTACAATTAGGATTGATAAAATCTATTACACTGTCCAAAAAAATAAGGCTGACCAAGTTCAATGAGATAAAAAAACACGCAACATTTACAAATAAGTTCTTATCCACTAATTAATAAGTTGTGTTGGATATTGCAAATTTGCAATAGGTGGTGTTTACAAGAATTAACATATTTTAGCTAATAAAATTATCTTGTGAGACTTATAAACTACATGAAGAACATCAAATGAAACATTTCTTAACATGTGATTTGAAAATTGATTTTTTTTTTTTACTTATATGTGTCTTTCCATGTTTGTTAATGCAGGCATCATGCATCATCTGATCTTAGTCATGCTTTACATGATCTTCTTGTGTTGATACAAGACTATAGTACACCTTCCCTTCCCAACCAAAAAATAATACAGTATCCATATGATGAATATAATAAAATAATATATAATTTTGTAATTGCATGTGATTACCATAAGAAAGTCCAAGTTTGAGTCAATCTCTTGTGGAAGAAAAGAAAGGTATGGAAGGTAAAAAAAGAAAAACAAGTTGCAAAAAAGTCGTCTTAGAAAAGTACCTAGGATAATAACAATTTTGAGAAAGGGGTGGGAATACCACAACACCTACTTAACGGAAAATAACCCTAACTAATGTATTTTTTTAAAAAAATATCTATCTATCTTATTAAATAAAAAATCACAATAGCATAGATATACCGTAGACATTATTTTTGAGAAAAACTTACCACTTAGAAAAGTTAGACATGCAGGTGTACCAAGTAGCATTTCTCAAAACTAATTTTATGACTGCATTTTTCATTGTAATCTATTTTCTACAAAAATTATTTAAAATTGAATACGTTTTACACCTCTATCAAATGCAACTTAAATTAAAACAAATATTTTCCAAATTTAATGAAAACTAGAATATCCATCATTTTTGTAAACCACTAATTCTTGGAATGACATGAGAGTGAGGGATAACTCAAGTGGTTAAAGTTTTCCTCCCAATTTCAGGCGATTTCGAGATCGATTTTCATCCCCGCCCTTGTGGCTACCTTAACCCCAAAAAAAACATGGAATAGCATGGCAAGGATAGGTGTAGTTGTTTTGCTTTGATATAGACTTTTTAGTTTTATTACAATTTTTTTTCTCAGCTCTAATATTTTCTGTTTTGATCAAAATTAAACTAACAACAGTTTTTCTGATTTGAAATTTTTGCTGAAATTTCAAATCAAAATATATTCATATTTCAAATCAAATGGTTGATTTTGTTGATTTAAAATGCTATAATGGTAGAAAAAAATTGATGGACTATAGACATAGCCTAAAATCTAAATTATCTAATTGAAGAAAAGATTTGATCAATTCCAGTGAACTTCAACTCAATAGATCAAGTAAGTTAATGAAAAATAACCCTTAAAATAGTTTGCAATGGAAAACATGTGCACAAGTCAAGATTTTTTTTTTTAAAAAAATAATCTTTCACATAGTTTGATATAATGATCAAATATAGATCCATAACCAAATCAAAATAACTCTCAGTCAAATAATAATTAATTGTAAATCAAAACTTAAAAGAAACAAACACATAAATAAGTACTTTAATTAATTTTACCTTTCTATTGGAGAAAACAATGGTATTTGAGAGAAACAATGGTATCAGAGAGAAATAATGGTATCAGAGCAGTGATTTTGAAAGATATATATAGCAGCAGAATCTAGTAAAATATGTAGCAGAAGCACAATCACAAGATGCAAAATTTGTAATGGAGCGTGAATTGTGAATTGTGAATTGTAAATTGTGAATTGTGAGTTGTGAATTTATAATTTGAATTGAGAATTGTGAGTTGTGAATTATGAATTTGAATTGAGAATTGAGAATTGAGAATTATGAACTGTGGATTGTGAATTGAGGATTGAGAATTGAGACTTGTGGATTGTGAATTGAGGATTGAGAATTGTGAATTGTGAATTGTGAATTGAGAATTGTGAATGGTGAAGAACAAGAAAAACAGAGAAAAGATAATGTAATTGAAAAGAAAAAAAAGTAAAGAAGTTGTTTTTGTGAATTGTGAATGGTGAAGAACAAGAAAAACAAAGAAAAGATAATGTAATTTAAAAGAAAAAAAAGTAAAGAGGTTGTTTTATTAATTTAGAGGGAAAGTTGTTTAAAAGAAATTAAATAATTTTAGAATTAGGTTAATATGAATAAATGGAATAAAGAAAATGCAATGGACTATTACAATGATTACATACACATTTAATTATTTCTTACAAATTGTGTGTCTGACAGCAATAATAATCAGTCAACTACACAACTAAAAACATATCTTCAAAAATCAGTTTTTTAAGGTAAAGTTAAGCTAATGAAAAATGTGTATTCAATAATAAAATAAAGTACTCCGTATCATTTTACATTTGGTATAAAATTGGCGTTTTCATTCAATAATATTTCCTTTTAGTCTAATTTAGTCTTATTTACATTTTAATATTGTGAATTAAATGTGAATGTGATAAAAACATTGGTTTGTATTTCAAAATTTTCTAGCAAACGCCTTGATGAAGAAGTGAGATTACTATAAAACACATAGACGATACATCAAATCACAAAACTACATTAAAGCATGAAGCTGGTAAATCATTATTAATTTAAAGAGGGAAAACATACCATCTATTGGAGAAACAAAGTTGTCAAGAGTAATGGTCTTGAAAGATGCCAAAAGAACTTAGTAAATGATAACAAACAAAGCAAGATTATGATATAATGAGAGATGGAGAAAACTTTGCAAAGAGAAAATTAAAAAATGGTTTATTTTGTAGTGCATTCTGAACTATATAAAAAGGTCTAATGAGAGGAGAAAAAGGTAATAAAGAAAATGAAACATACCATAATATAATTATATACAAATATTTTTTTTAAAGAAAAAAAGGTTTAAAGAGATGGTAAGCCAATTATAAAGGAGACAAATCTTCAAAAATCAAATTAGAAAAGAATAAAAAATGTCAATGAACAAACTACTCGTTTATTTTAGATTGTGGAAAGTTAGCAAGTATCGTCCACATTTTTTTTTGTAAGTAATGAATGGGGTCGGGGTCGATTTCCCACAATGGTAAAAATTGTTTTCGAAAACTGTATAATTCTAAAGGCTCTGATACCACTGGTTTTCCACCTTTTTCTTTTTTAATTTTAAGTTTGAGTTAATAGTGAAGACTTATGTTTTGTATTATAAAATATAATAAAATGGGAAAAGTTTTGTTTTACATAAAATTGTGATTAATTTTATATTTTGTATAATTGCAAGCGATAAACCATTGCAAAAGTCACACAATATAAACACATTTAGGGCTGAGCACCGGTCCAGAACCGGACCGGAACCGACTAGACCGGAAGATTGGAATTTGAGATTTTTAAGGACCTGGACCGAACCCAAACCAATTCCGGTCTAGACCGAAACCGGACCTGATTTTTTAGGTCCGGTTCGATTTTTGACCTATAGGACCTGTTTTTTTTAAAATATATATATATATATATATATATATATATATATATATATATATATATAGGGACTTGCTAGAATGAGAAATGAGAATATGAGAAAACTAATTGAAAGTTGCCATGTGTCCACCATAAAGTAAAAAGTATATAAATGGGAAATATTGACTTTTTAAAAAAATGAGATGTGGGGCATGTGTCAACTTGCAAGTGATTTTCTTATTTCTCATTTCTTATTCTAGCAAGTCCCTATATATATATATATATATATATATATATATATATATATATATATATATATATATATATATATATATATATATATATATATATATATATATAAATTGAAAATTAGAGTTACAGTACACATAATTACACAAATCCACAATGTACAGTATTGCGAGTACATCCAATTTTGTCGAAAACATAATTAAAATGAAAAAAATAAAGAAATCAAAGAAAATACCTACCACTCAAACCACAACTTTAGTTGAGAGCTTTTGACATTCACATAAGTATTACTTACAAATTAAAGAGCACTCAACTAATATTCTTATTTTAAGTTTAATTTCCAAAAAATCAACCAACATTTAACGCACAACTTCAGATCTAGTACTACGACGGCCGACGGGGTGTTGCTGACTTGCTGTGGCTGTGTCACTGCGGCGCGGTGGTGGCAGCCTCTCGAACTACTACAATATAGGAGTGAATATGAGTGGTGGCGAGTAGTGGAGCTGCGGCTTGTAGAAGAGTGTTGGAGTCTTGGAGGAGAGAGAGGGAGAGGAGGGAAGAGTATTGGTTTTTTAGTGTTTCGGTCTTTTGAAATTTGGAAGTCAGTAAGGTCAGGTCATTTGAATTGTGTGATTTCTATTGACATTTGTATAAAAAAATAATAATACTTTCATAAAAATTTCGGTCTTCTGATCTGCACCGGAATATTCCAATTTTTGACTGGACCGGACCGAAAGACCGAAATCATATAACTTTAAGGACCTGGACTTGGACCGGAATTAGCGGTTCGAACCGGTTTCAGGTTCAGACCGGACCAGTGCTCAGCCCTAAACACATTATATAAAAAAAGATATAAATTGGATGTTTCTTTGCACTAAAAAAAATTACTTGGTGTTACCTTTCGTTTTTAATTGTATAGGCATATAACGTGTTTATTCTTATGTATCTTTACATTATACAAAAAGACATAAACTTTGTGTTTTCTTTTGTTTTTAAGTGTTGTAGCATATCTATAATTATGAATCTTTTTATACCATGTGTATAAGAATACAATTAATTAAAGTGCAAACAATAATTGAATTAATATGAATATATGTAAACAAAGCTTTGGAAAAATTTGTGTGCTTTAGGTTTTATAGATTCGAAACTTTTTTTACGTTAAAAGAGTTTGTGTATTGAACAAGTAAATTATAGGTATATAGCCCCTCAATTTCACCACAACGCCAAAACATCATTGATAATGATACCTAAAATTTATGTGAGATTTCTCAAACAAGGATTCTAGCAAACTAACCAAATACCATTAGAATTACAATATAATTGCACACTTTTGCCTTCACAAATAGTGAAAATGTAACCTTGTATTGTACATGTAAATAGAAAACGCGAATATTATACGGAGTACCTTATTTATTTTACCTTCAAACTCCTAAATATAATTTGACCAGAATTCACCATAAAAGGTGAGAAATATTACATCTAAGAGATCTAACAGTACATGAACTCATGAAGCATTTCTTAAGGTAATAAATGATAACTATCAACTACAGAAACTAATGCTCGACAACAACACATTCTAGAAAGAGCGAAAAATTAGCTTAAACTTCCGAGAGAAATTAGACACGCTTAATATGTCAAAACCTCATCTTCGAATGGCTAGAGAACTTTATGTACATCATTATCACGGGTATATAAACACATTTTGCCCATACAGATCTCATGAGGCTTAATAAATTATACGGACTCAGGTTCTATTTTTAATGGAACACCGGAAGAAGTACCTTCTTTGCGAGTGCTCATCAAACTAGTGATGACAGACCTGTGTCTGGCAGACAATGCACATTCTTTCCCTCAGCTTGATGTGTTTCTCCTACAATCCATTCCTCTGATGGGCCAATTTCAACACTCATGATGTTGAATTTCGTCCCCATCTTGGATTGCTTCAGCTTGAAATTATAATGAACATATGTGGAGTTTTGCAGTTGTTTGTGTTCAGTGACATTTATTCCACTAGACAGCAATTTCTCAGCTATATCCATTCTGATGGCAAGTTTTTGCAGATCAGGACAGTGATCCCCAAAACGAGACCACCATGTCGCTGCAAATTAATCAAATCATTAATGAAGGTCAGCTATGATATACTTGAACTAGGGAAGAAAAGGGGCAGAAACAATAGGCCTGAGCAAAAGGAATGTTTACACTTCAAAACCCACCTGCAATAATGTTTAACACTTCAAATTCACCTGTAAGGTTTCGACATATGCAACCAAAGCCAAGGTAAGGTTTATGGCTTGGCTTTGGCTGAGGATTGAGTTGCTACTTGCTACTATACAACTTCACTAACAATTAACTCTCTGCTTAAGACATGGAAAGTTTTTGACTTTTGACAATATGCAGCCAAAGCCATTTGGCTATACAACTGAGAAGAGGTTAATGTTGTTAAAATCTTAAACTGAACATCACCTGATTGGGCTATTCATCCCAAGAAGAAATGACAATTTAGGAAAAAGGAAGCATAAAGTGAATGAAAAAATAATGAGCTATATCAATCAATCCATTGTAAATTTGTACTCTGTTTCGAGTTGAAAAATATGGCACATAGGAGACACTTTCAACTTAATGGCTATAACTCAACTTCCAATGATGGAGAAGCAAAATACCAAAGGTAATGGGCAAGTTGACAATTTCTATAACATAAAAACAAAGTTGAACTTTCTTGTTCAAAGAGAACTTAATAAAAGAAGGGAACTGTAAGTAATGGGATAATCGGTACAGAACATTACTAAAGTTATCGAACTACTTTTCGACATTTTTGAGTTTTTTGTCCCTACATAGAGACCTACACTATTTGGTAAAGAGACTTTTTCCCAAAAACTGAGAGGTTTGAGCCTTAATTGCCTCTCCATCCTCTTATCAGCCTTTTGAAAGAGCTGTTTGGAGAATTGGAGCCAAAAGGCATATTTTGACAAAGCTCAGTTTAGGAGCTTTTTTACTTTGAAGATTAGTGGTTGTTGAGCTTATCTATCATGCAATACAATAAGGCGAGATAGCTACCAAATAGTTACCAAACAATTTAATACAAAAATCTAACACAAACACCTAGACCCATTTGCCACTTTCGAGACTGTGATAACTTTCTCATGTCACAGGAAGATTTACTCTTTACTCTTTTCTCTTTTCCTTAGATTTTGTTACTTTTTATCAAACTAATACTTCCTTTATTCTTTCATCATTGGCTCATTGCAACATATTCCTGATTTGAAAGCTCCATATTAATTTTAATTTTACTTAATTTGGTTATATGCTCACTCTATTGCTCTCTATATCATCAGGGCCCAGCTTTGTATCTCCCTAGATTTCTCTCCTCTCCACATGGTTTCTTAAACAGTGAGCAATACATACATTATACATGTTGCACTAATAAAATAACAGCAGAAGTATGTGATTTGACAGTTAGGCTAGCTGAGAGGAGAAGCAACAGATGAATACAAACCTGGAGAGAGGGTATCTTGACTGTTATTATCTGTCCCGATTTTGAAATCACCTTTACAATCTCCATACACATTAAGCTGTCGAGTTATTAAGTCTTAGGTACGCTGATCTTCAGCCATCCGAACAACGGTGATAAGAAGGCCACCAGCAACGTCAGAATCAGAATAAAAGTCTGATGTGTTTCTTCAACAATCCATTCCTCTGATGGGTCAATTTCATCACTCACAATGTTGAATTTTGTCCCCATCTTGGATTGCTTCAGCTTGAAATTATAATGAAGATATGTGTAATTTTGTAGTCGTAAGTTGTCTGGTGACCAAAATTTATATCCCCGAACAAGGCACAAATGAATAAAAGAGGAATATTAGTATTAAACATTCTGTAAAGAATAAACTAAAAATCATGTCAGATCCAGGCTTTTGCCTTGAACTGTGAGATCCATGACAGGTGATCTGGGAAAAAGTGAAGCGGCATCTGAAAATTTTGTAGGTATTAGTTAAACACAAAATTGCACAAAACTAAGTTACCATCGCAACAAAACGTAATAAAGAACAAAATTTAGTCTTGCTATAGAGACAACATATCTATTCCCTTTACCATCATTAACTGCCAAATAAGGAGCCTATAATAGCAAAGCCCTAAACAAGCTTAACAAACAACAAATTCAGTCAATCATATTACAACTCAATTCAACTAATAGCAACAACCAAAGAAAAAAATGCTGTAAACTGTGAAAACAATGTAATAAAAAGCTTACAAGGATTAGCCAATAGCCAACTAGTTTGATTGGTTAAAAGTTATAACAATCATTATGTGCAAATTTAATAGACCCATGAGTGGCCATGACCACCCCAAAATTTAGACTATAGCAATTAAGATTAGTACTTACATTGGTCAACCACTTTGAGGTTCCATTTCAAATTCTTCTGCACTAATAATCTTATATTTGAAGAGTAAGCAACCACTCTCCAACCTCACATCATCGGCTACAAACCTTAGCACTGTCAAAATTCTTACTTTTGCCTATCAAACTAAATTGAATAAATGTACGGGATATCACGAAAGAAGCAAACACCTAAGTGCTTAAACAATGCTCTATTGGTCTCTACCCACTAGTCCCAGGAAGCCAGGAAATCTCCCTCTCCGAATGCTTTGAATTTTTAATACCCACGATAAACAAGTAAATTTGTCATGAGTCTCATGACTGTCAAACTAATTGTGTAAACAAAAGCTGCAGCTAATTTCAAATTAAACATTAAAGCATACGTAATTATGTAGTTAAGTTCAACACAGAGACGAGAAATTGCTAAACTAAAGAATGGAAACACCTGTTGATACTTCACAGCATTCTTTCCTTTCATCCTTCTCATGGCAATCATTTTAAATTTTGTCATGGGAAATTTGACACTCCATTACTGACTGCTGTACGGGCCTGTACCTAGAGTAATATACGGTAACCAAGTTTATTTAAACACAAAAGGATAGATGAAAGTCATACACATATACAGGTTCTCAATCTCAAGCTGTAGTACGTACCTGGTAACTTCCTGGTGAAGACATTTTAAATGGATTTATAGACGAGGTGATTGTAGCTCTATGAGAAGACTGTAACAAGGCCTCCTTGGGTTCCACACTCTTGTCACCAGAGAGGATGTTAAGCCCAGGAAGCGAATCCCTAAGGTGAACCTAGACAAGACGAAAATAAATATTAAAAAAATCATATCTGAGAACCACTAACAGGAGCTGCAAAACTCACTTGTTTCTAAGAATTCCAACAACAGTAGTTGTATTCAGGTGTGTGTGGGAGGTGGGAAAATCAAACCTCTCTGACATAAATCAAACCTCTATGACATTATCTGATCCATGTTCCACAAAATTCTGTGATTCTTCTTTCATGGATCCAGATGAATTTTCCTCCTTCGAAACAGGAACAGTGCACGGAAACTCAGCTTCTGGTAGACAAATATCAACTTCCCCTTGAAAATGCACATCCTCCTCCCAACATGAGGTAGTTGCTTCGAATTCTGAAATAGAACTTTGATGTAAATCTTCTGGTTTGGTCTGTCCACCTAGTTCACACTCAAGGTTTGAATTGCAGTTTTCCCCAGTTGTATGCAGTAAGTCTTTTTCTTTGTATTCACCATCTGCAGAATCTTCCACTTCTGCAGAAACTACGTTCTCATGATCTATCAACACTTCCTCACTGAAATTGGATTCAGAAATTGAGCCTCCCATAGAACAACTAGCCACCCCAAGAACTTCCTTTGAACATAAACATCGGGACTTAACATTTAGCAGTTCTTTTTTCATCGCCAGATAATGGGCATGTTTAACTCTAAGATTATCGGTCGGAACATCAATATCTTTATGCATGGTCTGTTTCCAATTAATATAAAATCAATGCATTAGGGGTTAGGGCCAAATTATAGCATCACAGTGAACTGCATTGCAAAAATGGTAGTAAAAGTGTAGAGTTAGCACCTTAACCTTGAATCTCTCCTTATACTGCTTCAACTCAGCCCAAAGAGCCTTGGACAAACCTTGCATGAAGTTGTACAGTCTAAAAATGTTTGTATTCAGTATCATTGACTTTCAGGAGTGAATTCCCACCCACTCTAGATACATGTGGAGGTGAATTTTCATACACAATTTCTTTTGTTTCCACCAGGGTTTTCTATATTCAGCATAAACACACGAGTGCATACTGCCACAAATGCAGGCACACACAAAAATAGACAGAAAATCGCCATAAAATAGGAAATTGTGCTTTCCCACTGACCTTTTGGGAATTTCTCGGAACATCATCCTACAGACGAAACAATAAGGTAGATTTCAAGGTAGTTGAACAGCCAAACTAGCTACAGGCATATTGATAATAAAAATGGAGTATTGATAGTGATTGTAATTCACATGTCATAGTATATCTGTTATTCTGTGTCTTAAATTAAACAAAAGAAAGAATAAGATAACAACTTCAGTCATCACTCTATATGATTAAAGCTGTATTGATATTTGAAATAGAATTAGTGATAAATTATTGACAAAAGAACAGTGAAAACATTGAATAAAAGTAGCAGTGTTTGTTATATGCTAACAGAGCCTACATCACACAAAATAAACATCATTACCCGATTACTAGAAATAATCAAGTCTCTTCACAAACCACAGAATGAAAGGTATTTAGATATAGCATAACAAACTAACAACGGATAGAAGAGTAGAGATCATAATCTGTCCGAGTTATTATCCATACCCTGGCATCAGCACCACTCAACTTTGCTCTTTTCTGCTGCTCATTGCCAATAATCTGACGACGCCTCTTATTGTAGGGTAAGTTAGAAGTTTCCTCTGTGTCAGAGAACCTTAGGRCAGAAAAAAAGGAAATGAGAAAGAGATAATTGCAGGTCATATATACATGTTTGCCAATCTAGCTACTAGAGGGGGAAAAAGCAAGGCTTTACTTGATTTCCATATAAAGTGAAGCCTGTCTAAGGAAAGAGGAGGTATCAAAGTAGTCTTCTTCCCCAAATCTTACTGTCGAAATCTGAAGGGGGGGAAAAACAGTATCAAATTAACAATCAAGCATTCCTTAAAAAAAAACTATAGCCATTCCTCTGATGGTATATATATATATATATATATATATATATATATATATATATATATATATATATATATATATATATATATATATATATATATATACGCATTTTCATATTACCAAAAATGATGGGGAAAAAATGTTTTATGAACTTCTAAAGCGGTGAAGAGAAAGAATGTTTAAGTAAAACATTCATATGACATACCAATGCCATCCGCTTCTGGCCTTCCAAATAATCTCGCAAATACCTCGTTAGCTTTAAAAAGGAGGCAAAAAATTTAGTTATTCTAACTGCCAAAAGACACTTTTCTTAATGTCATTTCCAAAAATAATGTCTCTTTTCAATAGATAGAATTTATTTGAAAGAGCGGATAAAGTTTAAAGTAACAGTTACCAGCTAGTTCTGGAAGTGTTTCTGTAGTGGTTTCTTGGAATTCCTCTGATGCTCCAATAWTGACTAACAAAAAAGAACGAAGTGCAGACTCAACAAGCATAAGAATGACATTGCCCGCAAAATGAATGCAAAAAATCAAATTAACAATATCCTCAACCAGGATTAAAGATGACTTTATATTATAGATGTATGTGCTGACTGCTGAACATTAAAAGCAATCTATAAGAACCCTTAGAAAAACAAGCACAAAGTTCAGTCTGCATACTCTTAGGCAAAAGCCAAAAACCATTGATGTGTTGCTAATGAAATTACTTTCAAGTAGCCTTCCACCCTGCACAAAAGAAAAATAGAGTACACTATGAAGAGTATGAACAACATTAATCACGTGAGTGAACAGCTTTACATTAAGCACCTTCACATGTTTATTACAATAATTGTTTTCTAATAAGTACATCTACACTCTGTGTAACTTCAAAGTGTCGCCGAGGTTTCAAAATGTTTTGCCAATAGCCTATAGTTGTAATTCATCCCCCCTTCCTCTCTCTCTCTCTCTCTCTCTCTCTCTCTCTCTCTTCTCTTCTTTTTTCACTCCATAATCTTCGTAAGAGACAATCCATTCCAATGACAATAACTAATTAACCATGCTTTAAGGCTAAGTTTGCTCACCTTATTTCCAGTTTTTTCTCTCTTTCAGTACCAGCAAGGTCAACAAAAGTCAATACAGCTTCACTGCTCGTAGATTCACTTTCTCCTTCAGCCTCATCAGCAAACACAGCGAATGGTAATTATGCATTGTGAGCGACTAGAATGATGTGAGCATGCACATAACTACATAAGTAACCAGGTTGGTTTCAACAAATCTACTGTTAGAACAACCAGCTACAAAACTGATAACTTTAGCATCATACTATTCATGTCTACAGTGGAGGGCTTGTTCCCTTTTTATATTGTGTAGATGTAGATTTGTGTGCTTTAGGTTTTATAGATTTGAAACTTTTTTAAGTTAAAAGAGTTTGTGTATTGATAAATGATACCTAAAATTTATGTAAGATTTCTCACCAAGGATTCTAGCAAACAAACCAAATACCATCAGAATTACAATGTGATTGCACACCTTTGCCTTCACAAATAGAGAAAATGTAACAACTTTGTATTATACATATAAATAGCTGTACAATCTTCAGACTCCTAAATATAATCTGACCAGAATTCACCATAAAAGGTCAGAAATATTACATCCAAGAGATCTAACACTACATGAAGCATTTCTTGAGGTAATAAATAATAACTACCAACTACAGAAACTAATGTTTGACAACAATACATTCTAGAAAGAGAGAAAAATTAGCTTAAACTTCCGAGAGACATTAGACACACTTAATATGTCAAAACCTCATCTTCAAAAGGCTAGAGAACTTTCTGTACATCATTATCACGGGTATATAAACACATTTTAGCCCATACAGATCTCACGAGGCTTAATAAATTATACAGACTCAGGTTCTATCTTTAATGGAACACCAGAAGAAGTACCTTCTTTGCGAGTGCTCATCAAACTAGTGATGACAGACCTTGTGTCTGGCAATGCACAGCTCATTCTTTCAGATCCATTTCCCTCAGCCTGATGTGTTTCTCCCACAATCCATTCCTCTGATGGGTCAATTTCATCACTCGCGATGTTGAATTTCGTCCCCATCTTGGATTGCTTCAACTTGAAATTATAATGAAGATATGTGGAATTTTGCAGTCGTTTCTGTTCCGTGACATTTCTTCCACTTGACAACAATTTCTCAGCTATATCCCTTTTTAGGCCATAAACTTCAGCCCCATTGCAAGTCTGACTAAGGATTCTGATGGCAAGTTTTTGCAGATCAGGACAGTGATCCCCAAAACGCGACCACCATGTCGCTGCAAATTAACCAAATCATTAATGAAGGTCAGCTATGATATACTTGAACTAGGGAAGAAAAGGGGCAGAAACAATAGGCATGAGCAAAAGGAATGTTTATACTTCAATACCCAGCTGTAATAATGTTTTACACTTCAAAATTCACCTGCAAGGTTTATGGCTCGGCTTCGGTTGAGGACTGAGTTGCTACTTTCTACTATACAACTTCGCTAACAATTAACATTCTGCTTAAGAGATGGAAAGTTTTTGACTTTTGACAATATGCAGCCAAAGCCATACAACTGAGAAGAGGCTAATTTTGTTAGAATCTTAAACTGAATGTCACCTGATTGGGCTATGCATCCCAAGAAGAAATGACAATTTTAAAAAAAAGGAAGCAGAAAGTGAATGAAAGAATAATGAGCTATATGACTCAATCCATTGTAAATTTGCACTCTATTTAAAATTGAAAAATATGGCACATAGGAAACACTTTCAACTTAGTGACAATAAACAGTTCATAACTTAATGTTTATAACTAACTTGCAATGATGTAGAAGCAAAATGCCCAAGTAATCTATACCTGGTAATGGGCAAGTTGACAATTTCTATAACATAAAAACAAAGTTGAACTTTCATGTTCAAAGAGAACTTAATAAAGAAGGGAACTGTAAGTAATGGGATAATCACTACAATTAGCAAACTGAACATTGCTAAAGTTATCAAATCACTTTTCGACATTTTTGAGTTTTTTGTCCCTACATCGAGACCCTGTTTGGTAAAGAGATTTTTGCCCCAAAAACTGAGAGGTTTGAGCCTTATTTGCCTCTCCAACCTCTTATCAGCCTTTTGAAAGAGTTGTATGGAGAATTGGAGCCAAAAGGCATATTTTGACAAAGCTCAGTTTAGGAGCTTTTTTACTTTAAAGGTTTGTGATTGTTGAGCTTATCTGTCATGTAACACAATAAGGCGAGATAGCTACCAAATATTTACCAAACAATTTAATACAAAAATCTAACACAAACACCTAGACCCATTTGCCACTTTTGAGACGTGATAACTTCCTCATGTCACAGGAAGATTTACTCGTTACTCTATTCCTTAGATTTTGTTACTTTTTATTTAACTAAAACTTCCTTTATTCTTTCATCATCGGCTCATTGCATCATATTCCTGATTTGAAAGTTCCATATTAATTTCAACTTTACTTAATTTGGTTAATATGCTCACTCTATTGCTCGTTACATCACAAGGGCCCAGCTTTGTATCTCCCTAGTTTTCTCTCCTCTTCACATGGTTTCTTAAAGAGTGTGAAATACATACATTATACATGTTGCAATAGTAGAAGAACAACAGAAGTATGTGAAGTATGTGATTTGACAGTTAGGCTAGCTGAGAGGAGAAGCAACAGATGAATACAAACCTGGAGAGAGGGTATCTTGACTGTTATTATCTGTCCCGATTTGGAAATCACCTTCACAACCTCCATACACATTAAGCTGCCGAGTTATTAAGTCTTGGGTACGCTGATCTTCAGCCATCCGAACAATGGTGATAAGAAGGCCACCAGCAACTTCAGAATCAGAATAAAAGTCTTCGTTATAATGGAGCCTAGGGTTAAGGAAGTAGCCAGCAGCATGAAGAGGATTATGAAGAATTGAGTTCCATATTTCATCAATTATTTTCCAAATTGCAACATATTTGGATCTATTTTTTCCGAACTCTTCACTTATGGTCTCTTTAACCTGATCCATCGTTTCGTATATGAAACCCAAATGGGGTAAACCATCCCCATTAATCAAGGATATAGCTCTCACTAATGGAATGGACGCTTTGACAGCAAAATTCACCCTGTCCCAAAAGGAATTATCACCTATCAATGTAGCAACAATCACACCTTCAGCATTTAATGCCCAATGAGAGCTCAACCACTCAGAAGAAGTAAACATGAGCTCCAAATTACTTCTTTCCAATAAAAAATTCTCTAATGTCAAAAAAGATGCTGCAGAGTTAATTTTAGAGGATATAACCAGATCATGACTGTTAATATACTTCCTCAACAGCTTCAATAAAGAAGCACGGCTATAAATGAACTTAGTTATGGTTTTTGCCTTATCCAAAGTTAGCTTGATTGAATCAAATATTGCAATTTTGTCTAAGATAAGTGACATGCAATGAGTTGCACTAACATTCCAAAAAAGAGACCTGTGTTTTTCAATCAGCTTTTTACTAACTTCCTCTAAGCTATCTGAAGAAGAGTGAGCAACAATCTGAATAACATTCTGAATACCCACTTCCTCCAGAACAGATTCAAGTAACACTTGCAGTGCATTAGGACCGTTTGCTGAGGGTGAAATATCTGCTGATCGGAGGTAAACAGGCCCTTCAGGACTATCAACTACAACATTCATCAGGCTCCTGCCCAGATGATCAGTCCACCCATCAAGCTGAATGCTACACCCAGTACGAGGCCAAGAAAGCCGGACATTCTTTACATAATTCTCTATCTCATGTAACTCATCAGCAAATATCCATCCCTTGAGCTCAGCAATGCTAGGAATACATCGTTTCATCTCATCACCTTTTTGAAATAGGCCCATCATGCTGTGGAAGCTAGGTGATGAAATAGCACATAAGTCAATATCGTTCTCTAGGAAAAACCTGCCAATACTCCTTTTACCCATAATGGAGTCAGAATCTAGCCCACATTCACTAGGTCGGCCATTTTGAGAAGTCGGCCTTCTTTTGTAGACATAAGTCGATTTGCTTAAGCTATTTCGACCAATAGAGTTACCATTCTGAGAGCCTACAGTATGTTGTGACTTCACCCCATTCGTTTTCACTTCAGGGGTAGAAGGCCTCTTCAAAGGAGTACTAGGGTGGTTAAACTCTCCAATTTTCTTTACTAAGTGGCCTACTTTAGCAGAAACCAAGCTACTTCTAAAGAATTCCTTCACTTCAGCTGGAACCTCAGGACACTCGACTATATTCCCTCGGATCCCTCCCAAGTGATGCTGAAGGCGGTTAAACCCAGGAACAATTTTACCACAGTAACAGCATTGCACTCTCTTGTTTTCAACATCAAGAGACATTCCATGATTATTTGCTTCTTTGGCTGGTTCAGTGGATGGATCAATTGGGGCCATGTGAATAGATATATAAATCTGTCCAACAACAACAATCGCAATTCACATACTGTACAAAATACAGCTTTGAGAAAATAGTAGGAATATTTGCAAACTAATATATCAATAATTCAATTTATTTGTATTAGTTATTAGATTATTTTTTTTAGCTACTTATGTAAGTCCACAAAATTAAAGCTCTAATTTCTGAAAATTGCAGTAAATCCAAACATATTCACAATAAATCTCCACTATTGAGTTTTGACCCACATCATTAAAGAAGAAAATGAAAATAAAACAAACAAAAAAAGTAAACAAAAAGAAAGTGGGAATCTGCCATAACTTGACATTTGCCAATTTCAAGAATTCAAGATTCCATTTTTATTCTAATTTACCAAAGTAAACAAAATTCAGATACCAGAATTAAAATCCCAATTATATCATTGTACAAGAACTTATCCATAACAATTTATGTAGTTAACAAGAACAATTGAAATCCAAAATGTGTTTTCTGCCATAATCTTTAACATAAAATCATAAAAAAGAACTAATTTTTTAAATTCTACTCGCGACAAGAAGCAAGAACAAGTGAACAACTTAAATTAATAGCGGAGGATCATAGCACACAAGAGAAAAAAAAAAAAAGAAGTCAACATCTCTTATTCAAAAAAAGGTTCAATCTTTATCAATTACATGAATTAGGGAAAGAAATTAAGAGAGAAAATTACCAGAAATGGGAAGAATTTGAAAGATAGCAGCTTTACAAGAATTGGTTCATCAAAATTCTGAAACACCTTGTAACAGTTGAAGTGAAGACATGAATGGTAACTCAGAGTTCTTCAAATGCAGATTATAGCCAACATCAAAATTTGCTACACTTCAAAGTTTCAATCTTTAAAGCATCAACTCCAATTTTTATTTTGGGTCGAGGAAAACGAGGTTTGAAAGTGAAGAAAGTTGACTGCAGTAACTGAAGTGAAGTTATATCTCGTGATTTGAAGGTTTTGTTTTCTGCGCAACCAACAAACCATTTTGGCACTCATCTCCCTCGTTAATAGTGAACGTGGTTAGGGACTCACGGTTCACATGCGAGGATAAATGTGAAAATGGTTTGGAGTGCCGAAATCATTCCCTAAAATTCGACTTTTTTGCACAAAGTATTTTTACAATTAACTCCCTCCAATCCACGATGCTTGTTAGTTGTTACATTTAGTTTTATACATTTGTCGAGACTAGGCTTTTAATGAGTCGAGCCAAACCGAGATTGAGCTTTGCTAGGTTCGGCTCTATCTCGGCTTGGCTCGAAACTCTACTCAAGCTTGTAGCTTGTCAAGACTAGAATTTTGAGTTCGGCTTTAGCTCGAGAGCTCGAAAGGGGAGTTCGGCTCAAGGCTAAGGATCGTGGCTCGAACTCACAACTTGTTTATAAGTTTTTTTTTTCAAAAAAAAAGGGTTTATTTTGATATATCTATTTTTTTATTTATGCTTTTTTCATTCATTAACTTTTGATAAAATGTTAAATGTGTAAAGTAACTATATTATTTATAGAGTAGTTAATACAAAGTATATAATTTCAGCTAGATTGCGAGCTTTTTTAACCAATCTTAGCATATCTCGTGTATCGTCTCATTTATTCTCGAGTCGAGCTTGAGAGACTCTCGAGTAGGCGCGGCTTATTAACAGCTCTAGTCGAGACACAACTAATTATTATTTTATAAGTTATATTTAGCAAAAATTATAAAAACTGCATATGTGAAGTGTACTATGTTCTCGTCAACTTATTTAGATAAATTTTGGTAAAAATAAGTTTAGTTCAGTACTAATAAGTTTTGTTCAATTCAATAGAAATAAGTTTAGTTCAGTACTAATAAGTTGACGAGAACATGACCTAAGACGATTCAAACAAGATCTCATATCTCCATCTTATTATTTGAAAGTGAACAGTTAGTGTCACCTTTTGATCGAAGGGAGTATTATATTATGATACTTTAATTTTTTTTAAAAAAACATTAATATTCTTTATTTTTTAAAAAAAGACATTAATATTTATACGAGTTTACAATTATACACAAGGGTGTGAATGGCTTAGTTCAAATTGCAATCTTCATGCGTCGATAGTCCTTCTTTTATAAACTGATGAATACCAAGACTCTATAGCAATCTAGGTTTTGTCAAAGAAGGAAACTATTGCATATCGATAGAACCCCTCGCGAAAAGTTGTGTGAAGAAGCAGCAATGTGAAAGAGGAGCGACTATAATAGTATATATCTCTAAAAGCAATCTAGGTTTTGTCAAAATTGATTTTAATTTGATTCATATTGTTATGTATTTGAATGTTACTTCTTTCTATTGTAGATGTCGTATGACTTTCATTTAATGAATTAATCTTCCTTTGAACTTAAAAAAGAAACATCAATCAACTGATAAAAAAAATTCATTAATCAGTCATTAATACAAAAAACATTTATCAATTAATTAATAATTGATTTATAAAAATGGAAACATTAATCAATTGATAAAAAACACATAATCAATCAAAATTTATAAAAAATAATATTTATCAATCAATTGATTAATAAAAAGGAAGCATTAATCAATTGATAAAAAAGAAACATTAATCAAAACAATAATTAATTCAATTGATTAATAAAAACTAAAAGGAAAGCATTAATCAATTGATAAAAAGAAACATTAATCAACAATTAATTAATCAATTGATTAATAGGAAAGGAAACATTAATCAATCATCAATTAAAAAAAAACATTAATCAATTGATAAAAAAAGAAACATTAATCAACTAATAAAATAAACATTTATCAATCAATTAAATGGAAATACTAATAAATCAATTAATAAAAAAGGAAATATCAATCAATATAATCAATTAATGTGTATAAGAATAAATTGGAAATCATTATAATCTATACAAATATAATACGAGTAATTTCCAATTCAATACAATAGCAAAATAAAGAAATGAATGTGTGTAATAAATAAATAAAAAATCATAATTAAATATAATCAACTAATATAGTAATATGACTTTATGAGTATTATTTTTGAACTATAAATATCTGTTTGCAAGAGTTGATTTTTTTTTTGGTGAAACAAGAGGGGCAGGGCCCCAAAAGAAAGAGAAAAAAGACTAAAAAACTAAACTAAAAAAAAACTAAGCTACATTAAGCAACAACCGCCGGGATCGCCCGAGCCAACGATATACCCACTAAGTCCTCATTAATAATATTATGTAATCCCCGCGGTAGAACCCCAAACATTGTCACTTTAGTATCACTCGTCGCCCCATAGTTCGCCAACCAATCCGCCGCTCTATTTCCTTCCCTGTAGCAATGATGGACGCTAACTTGCCACTCTTGTCACTTAATGAACTTCTTGCATCTATTAATAATATGAAAGTAACGAGAAGAAGAGTCAATCTCTTCCACAATCCAACGAATCACCACCTGTGAGTCCAAGGACAATTGGACCAAACGATGTCCCGAATCCCAAGCTAATTGGAGACCATACAACAGTGCTAGTAGTTCCGCTTTCGCAGATGAGCAGACACCACATCTCACCGCCATAACTTGAAGCGGTTCTCCATTATTGCCCGTATTATCACCATTGCACCAGCAGCCCCTGGGTTCCCTTTTGCAGCTCCGTCGGTATTGAGACGAACCCAACCATGTCGTGGAGGGTCCCACTTGATCAAAATCCCAACCCGTGGGGCCTTAGCCACTCCAAACACTTTCTCATCCCTTGCCATAGCTTTCTTAATAAAATCCACCTGAGCCATAATAAAACTAACTTGATCAACCGGAATAGAAGACGAAGCTTCAAAACACCTCATGCATCGCCATTTCCATAGCCACCACAACAAGGTTGCAAAAAGAATAGGCCACTCACTATCTCTGGTAGCATCACCAGTACAATTCCGCAAAACCCACTCACCAAAATCAACTTGGAACAACTCATGATCGAGAACACCCGGGATCTTTCTCCACACCATCGTAGCAGTAGGACACCTTCTCATTATATGATCAATCGACTCTTCATTCGCACCACAACTCCCACATCTTGGATCCTCCGTTAATTTACGTTTAAACCTCTCAATGTTTGATAAGAGACGATTGTGGAGAGCCAACCAAAGGAAGAAACGTACCCTCCGTGGAATAGGGATACTCCAAACAAAGCTCCAGCTCCTTCCTTGTCCCAACTCAACCGACCCCGTAATCAATTTCATTGCCGACTTAATAGTGAACTTCCCAGATGACTCTCCATTCCAAAATACTTGATCAATGTCCTCCTCGTCACTTTGTAACACAAAGGAATCGATCTTCTGAAGCGTAATACTAGGTAAGAAATCCGCAAATAATTCCCAACGCCAACCATTATTAATATCCCACATATCACACACTTGCAAATCCAAATAATCCGGAGGGGGCTCCGCCACAGTGATTTCAATTAAAGGCTGATCCTCCACCCATTTATCATACCAAAATCTCGTGTTCCTCCCATTCCCAACTGTTAATGCTACCCCCTGTTTCAGAATATCTACATTTTCCACTATTCCTCTCCAAACATTTGATGAGTTGGACTTAGGTTGAAAAATATATACCCCTTTCCGATTACCTCCATATTTCCGTTTAAGCACTCGAGCCCACAGCGTAGTTGTAATCCCCCGTAATTTTCGAATATTTATAAATGTATTTTCTTAGAAAAATATTAGGATTTATTTCATAAAAACGATCAAATATTTTCTAAATAKATTTCTTTTATAAAATAATATGATCTATCTTTTAATAATGATATAATTTATTTGAATTCGTTTATTTTCCGATCAAAATTAATTTCGTGATAGAAAATATATTTTTCTCCTTTATCCAAAACAAATTAAATTAAAAAAAATATTCAAAATTAATCTAACTAAAACCTAAATCAACAAAAGGGCTTTATTTTTTTTCTTTTCCTCATCTCTTTCACGTAAACCTCATTCAAAGCCAAAAAAAAGAAGCGATAGAGAGGAAGCATGCTGCGCTGCCCTGCTGTCACCGTCGCTGGCCCCTGCTGCCGCCGTCGCCGGCCACCCACCGCCGCCAGTTGTCGGTCCTCCTCTTTCCCCCTTCTTCTTTCTTCTTCCTCTTGTTTTAATCTTTTTCTTATAACTTGTTTAAACCTTAAATTATTATGATCTAATTTTTAATACTAATTCTTTTGAGCATAACATATTATGAATTGCAATGCTTATGAGTTTTATGATGATAATTTCAATTGAAAATTTCAGATTTATTGAATTATAAAATTAGGGTTTTAAAATAAGGTTTTTCAGTTTAGTATTTGATTTTTATTTATTTTTCTGCTTATCAATAAATTACAAAAGTTTGGTCAAGTAATGTTTATACTAAAATACAATTTTTGTAAAACTTTCAGAATTTTCAAAGCATGTTTACTATTTTCAAAAAAATCGTTTTTGAATCGACAGTTTTCGGGTTTCAAGTTCGGTTTTTGATTTTTTATTATTTTTCTGTTTGTCAATAATTTACGAAATTTTTGTCGAGTGATCTCTATGATATTATACACCTTGTGCAAAATTTGCAGAATTTTCCAAGCAGATTTACGATTTTATTAAATTCATTTTCTAGTGGACTGTTTTTCGTAAATCTGATTCGGTTTTTGATTTTACTTATTTTTCTGTTCATCTATAATTTACGAAAATTTGCATGAATATTCTGTATAAAATTATAAACTCAGTATAAAAGTTTCATAAATTTTCGTATTTAGTATTTTAATAAATTATTACATCAGATTGACAATTTTCGATTACAAAATATGTTTTGTTATTAAAATTAATTAAAAATATTTGGCACGAAAATCCAAGTTAATTATGATATTTTCAGAGTTATTAAACATATTCAAAGTGATTTTAACCATTTAAAATTATAGCTTTTAAAGTTGGAAAAATGGAATTAAATAATCCGAACTTTTGCCCCTCTTCTCAAATTAATCTGATCCAAGGTTTATTTCTTAATAATCCTTTTTTAATACCCAATCTTCTCAAAACGATCMTTTTAACCCACTACCTGTTTAACAAGTTATTTTTATTTTCTTATTTCCTTTTTTCTTTCTTATCCCTTTAACTTCTGAAATGCCCTCACCTTCTCTCTCTTCTCTCCACCGCAAMCCCCTAGCCMCCCAGCCAGCCACCACGCCCCAGCCCCACCTGTCATCCTAACCTGCCAGTCGCCGCTGATTTCGACCCCCAATCACAGTAACCCCCACCCGAAACTCCCCCACCTGAAACCCGCCACCCCCAAACCTCCAAACACCGATTTCCCACTTACCCAACTTTGAAACACCACCTCCTTAGTCGAATTTGCACCTCTTTCTCCTTGAATTGAGTGGTTTTGTTCTCATTTAGATTAATTGGTTCTGATTTCAATTTCGAATTTTATTTTTATTTTAATTTTTGATTTGGGATTTATGGTTTTGAAGTGGGTCAACGTTGTGTGCGTGCGGTGGAGGAGGAGTGGTTGAGGGTGATATGTGGTTTGCGACTGAGGGTGGTCGATATTGAGTGAGGGATGATAGGGTTGTGATGTTGGGAGGTCGATTGGCGAGAGGATGATGTGCGAATTTGGGAGGGTGGTTGTGCGAATCTGAGAGGGTGGTTGTGTGGGGTTTGCGCAAATTTGAGAGGGTGGTTGGAGTTTGTGCGAGGGTGGGTGTGGTGGGAGTTTGTGGCAGTTGGTGGTGTTGGGTTGCAGGTGTTTGTGGTGATTTTGTGCGAATTTATGTGGGTGTTGGGTGGTCCGGTGATGGCTGCGSTGCGAGGAGGGCAGGGCTTGGTGTGGGTGGTGGTTATGGCAGGCTGGTGTTGGTTATGGCAAGTTGGTGCTGCAAATGCAAAGAAGAAGGGAAAAAAAAGAGAAAAAAAAAGGAGGAAACCGGTAGCAACCTGCTAAAGCAGGTTAATATTTCATTAGGGCTTACTAATAGAAGATTAGGTATTAAAAAAGGATTATTAAGAAATAAACTTTGGATCAGATTAATTTGAGAAGAGGGGCAAAAGTTGGGATTATTTAATTCCATTTTTCCTTATTTATTTATTTATTTATTATTTATACCACCATTTAAGTTTCTTATTTTGTCATCAAAGTGTTTAATGTCAATTTTAATTTCAAAATTTAAAAATAGTTCAATTATTAACTTATGCTTAATATTACACATGGTAAATTGATGTTACATGATATTTTGGTGGTTGTTTTTTTATAGGCAGTTATTTTGAAATTTCGTGGAATATTCATGTATTGATCGATTCTTGATTTTTAAGACAGTTATTTAACTTGATGACATGTAATTGTAATTTGCCAAAGGGAAGGGGTAGGGTGGTAATTTCGGGGGACACCACCGTGACCTCCCTTTCCCTTATATAATAGAGATTTGGATGTGAGATTTTTGAACTTGATGGTCGTAAGTGTTACAATATTTTTTTTAATAAGCAATGGAATTGTGGAACGTATGTTAAGCAAAATTGGTTCTTAATATAGTAATTTTTAGATTTGTGTAATAATATTGTCGTAAAAGTTGCAACTTATTGCTTTTTTGTTTGATGATTTTTTAGGCAGTTTTTTTTTWAAAAAAAAAAATCATGGAAGATGTCTGGTCTCTATGAATTGATTTTTTTGAGCAGTTTTTTTTAAATGTCGTGGAACGTGTATTTATTGATTTGTTAAAGGTTGATGGCATTGTATTGTAATTTGGCTAAGGGAGGGGTTATGGTCGTAATTTCAGGGGGACACCACCGCGACCTCCCCTCATGTGACAATTTTTAATTTAGCAACAATTTTATAATGGTGGGTTACTATTAATTATCAATCAAAAAATTACAATTCAGTAACTAAATAAAGTATTCCAATTTAGAGATCAACTTTTGATCGCTAAGTCCGAAGAAATGTCACGAACTTGGTGGGGTCAGTTGCTTTCACACATGACACACCATACCCCAAATCCCCAATAATGTACATCAAGTTCTACTAGTACTTATAATTATATTTTTCAAACATAGGAATATTACCATCTAGTGGACGTGCCGGAGTGGTTATCGGGCATGACTAGAAATCATGTGGGCTTTGCCCGCGCAGGTTCGAATCCTGCCGTCCACGTTTTTTACAATTTTTCCAACACATTTCATTTTTTTAACCAAGTACCTTCTTTTGACAAGAGGTTATTTCTTTGGAAATTGCACAAACCTTCCATTTTCTTGTATCACTTCAGAAAAAAAAAAAAAATAGTCAGTAAATTTGGATATGAAGAATTGAAAATTACGTACGCTATATTTAAACCTGGTATGCATGCATAATAGTACATTATACAACATGTTGTATCCTGCAAGGTACTATCAAAGTTTTAAAAAATTGTTCATTTTCGCTCAAATGAGCAAAAATCATTTGCCTCGACTCTCGAGTATGAGAAGATACATGATTTGATAACACTAGATCGAGTAAAAAAAAGTTCCTTGTGCTAGAATATGCATGTACGAGTATAATGTATTGCCAGTTGCCCTTCATCATATCTCAATTCAATTGAAAAAGATTAAGATAATACGAGTACACCGTTTAAAAAGTATAACAAATGTATATATTACAAGTAAAATGCACAACTAATTAACGTGCTCATTCACGCATATCATGAGGAAGAGAACACTAAAAAAAAGGGGGATAAATTCAGTAGCACATAACAACTACCACTCCTAATAGTAGGAGTAGTAATTTTAAGAAGAGAAGGTTTTGAAGATGTTGTTAGAAGGGTCACTCAAGAACTCAGCAACATTGCTAAGGGGACCTTTTCCGGTGGCAGCAGCTTGGATGGCGAAGCCAAGGAACGCGACCATAGCTAGGCGGGAGTGCTTGATCTCTGCCAGCTGAAGGCGCTCCTTCTTCTCAGGGTCCGCGGCTAACCCAAGGGGGTCAAAGTATTGCCCACCGGGGTACAGGCGCTTTTCCGGGTCTAGCTCTGCATTCCTCTGGAACTCAATGTATCCCACTAGCAACACTTCAATCCAGATCAATGTTGTAAGGGAGAATGGTAGCTTTTGTCCTAGGTATGATGCTCCTTCTACCAATTCTACCTGCCAAAAAAACAAAGTTGCTCATTTCTAATGTTGATCATTGCGTTTTCAATGCACAACTTACAAGTTTAATATCTTTACTTGACTATAATTTCCGTTACATATATGTCACAAATTTGATTAAAAAACATTAGTGAATGATGTTAAATATACAAAGAATGCAAGTATTAAAGAACGTAGGAAGTATTTCAGCTCCATATTACTCTATCCTACTAGTAGTAGTTTATAACTTCTGATATAGTTGCATACCAACTTTGGTAGTGATTGTCCTAGGATTTTAGGACTAATGATAAGATCATAAAAGCATCATTACATTACACTAGTCCTATTACCCGGACTCGTATACCCACGTCCGACATGGGTACGTGTCCACGTGTCCGACTCGGCTAATTTTTGAAAATTTACCAAGATTTTAACACAAAATGAAGTGTCCATGTGTCGTATCCATGACCAAGTGTCAAAGATCCGACACGGGTATTTGAGGTAAAATTAAGAGTCCGAGTAACATAGCACTAGTCTAATCTTACAAGTATGTGATCGATAATTATATTGGTAAGCAAGATAGTAGCGATTTATCTATCATACACCCAGATGTACCGTTCTTTGGATCCAACAACAAAGATCAGACTTAATATGAGCTCAGAATTCTCCATTCTAAGTTGTAACTTGGACAAATTAAATATATTCACTAATTAGTGATAACCCTCAAATTGCAAAGTCATAACATCCATCATATATCATTATCAAATTACATCTAAATTTTTGGTAGAAAATAGATTACTGCAAACAAAATCAGAATCAAAAACCATCTGCCAGACATAACAGATGCAACAATGCAGCATTTTATGCTCATATTTAGTGTATGTGAAACATTATGTACTTCAATTCATTGACTTTCTGATTAAAAATGACTTCTTAAACTGACTTTCTGATTTCTGAAGTAATAGGGGGTGAATCGGGTGATCATCAATAGTTCGGCCTGTTGGTCCAGTCCAGCCTTGCATTCTTAATTCAAAACCCAAACCCAGCCTGTAAGTGCCCAACCCGCCAATTTGATCACCTCTAAGTCTAACTATGATTGTAACTACTGATTAGCTTGGTACCTAAAACCATGACTAATATATCAAAGCTGAAATAAATATATAATATGAAGTATATGATTAATATGAATATGAAGTGAGGCATAATGTAATGTATGATGATGATGATGATGATGATACCTTTCCTGCATCTTGCCAAGAAACACCAGTGAGAGCCTCAACAGAAAGAGCACCAAGGGTAGCCAACATGGCCCACCTACCATGAATGACCTCACATTCCCTAAACCTCTGAATCCCAAACACTTCAGTGTAAGGCTGGAATGGGGTGGGCTGAATGTCAGGGTTCTCAATTCTGGTCCCTATGATGTCACCTGCCACATTCTTAGCCAGGTTTTGGTCCAGCCCATCATAGTCAAATTGCAAATATTCCGCGGGCTTAGCCAGCCCAAATGGGTCAAACCCCCGGTCCCCGATCATCGACCCGTCTAGCCATTCGGGGGGCTGGGCCCCCGGGAACCAAACGGGCCGGTCCTCGTCTACTATGGGCCTCTTTGGGGCTGCTTTCTTTGGCGGGGCCGCTTTCTTGCCTAGGCCAAATAGGGCCCGGAACTTGCCCGGCCCCGGGTTTGGCCTGGCAATGCGGGTGCCGAAGATGTAAGAGGCGGTCGCGGCGGCAGCAGCAGCCATAATGCTGGTATAGCCTACTCACTCACTCACTCACTAGGTGTGTTTCCTTGTGGAATGTGGTCTACTAGTTTGTGTATGTGTATTTTTGAGGCTAAGTGTTTGTTTTTAGGTGAATGAAAAAAAGGATATTTAGGTGAGTGAAAGGGTAGTATGTGGTTGAAGTGTGGCAATTTTGTGGACAGTTGAAGTTGTTGATTGTGGATGTGAAATGCAAGGCCTTATCTAATCTTGTGTGAGATTAAGATTGATTGGTCATCCTACATTTTATTCATTCAGGTGGGGTCTACCTCTTCTTTGTTGAACACATAACTTGATTTGCTTGCATTGCTATTTCGATGTATTTTGTAATACACATAGCAGACAAAGGGTAAAAACATGTGTATTGTTTCATGCATTAGTCATTTAGCCCATACATATGCATGGTTGCCATATCAATCTAGCTATCAAAGTTTCCAATTGAAATCTCACTCCTCATATCATTACATGGATATTTTATGTACGTATAGTCTTGTATCTCATTTCATACACTCGTTGAATACATCAAAATATGTGTGTGACGTATCAATTCACGACTTCATGTGTCTAATATTTATATACACGATGATTCATTTTAAGTATTTTTGAATCGTGAATACACACATGGAATAAATGTAATTTTTCATAGGTTTATTAAAAGTGCACTTGAGAAAATAAAAAAAATTATATAGAATTTTTGAAAACTCATTCGAATTAATGTATTAACATATATATGTTTAATATAAAAGACTTACCTAACTTGACTTGGTTTAGTAATGTGATGGGCATAACACTTGTGCAGTTGTGCCAATCATTCAAACATATTTCGCAAATGAACAAAACAAAAAACTACTTTAAACAAGCTCTAAACATTGATCTCAAGTATAATATCAAACTCATGTTGTTGGTCATATATAAACATCATAAAAAACAATATGATTCCCCTAATTATTTTGTTACAAGCATTACGTTTACTCATTTAGTATCTCTCGTCATGAAAAAGTGACTTGGACAATAATTGTGTATGAACTTAAATTGTAACACTTTCGATGATTGATAACGTTAGTTGCCAAGAAAAGAGTTTTATCAATAGAAGCTAGGCCATTACAACAACACTCAAGTCTCAAAACAAAGTAAAACACAAGTCATCATCCTTACTTGATCGTGGATGTTTGAAAATGAACACAATTGCATTCCATATTCCATTGAGTTTGGAAAAATATGAATAGAAAAAGGAGTACGTAGTCAGGTATTTTAGTGGTAAGATTTACATCTTGTAAACATAGTTCTCATACGAAATTCCACTTGTGATATCTCTTTAGTGCCTTTACCATTTTCTTTTCTCCTAAGAGGTATTTTGTCAACAAATTGTGTTGGGTGACTTAATCAAAGTTTTCATACCATCATGTCCTCACGAGTGTGTTCTCTTTAGCCTATTGGACTCAAACTTATCCAAATTGATTGACCCTGATTGAATCTAGAGTGGTTTCGTACTTGATTGAACCTGATCATAACTTATTGGATACGGAACTTATTTTTAAGAGAAAAGAACGCATATTAAGAGTATGTTTACTTAATCTTATTTTCAGTTCCGTGCAATTCGATTCTATACCGATTCACTTTCGGTTTACAGCCGAACCACAACCATTAGACAGACCCAACGGCCCAATACCAGAATACTCGTATCAAGCAGAGGCACTGAAACGATCAAACGACGTCGTAACATCTCGTAGCTCAGTTTTTCGCCATTAGTCTTCTGCTTCTTTCTCTCTCTTTCATCTTCGACAGTGCAAAATTCAATCGATGAGATCATTCAGCTGAACTGATAAATGGGTTCTCACCCTTATTAGATAATTTTAAACTTACAGAAAAAACAAAAACAAAAATTTGGGTTTTAGTTGAATCAAATGTCGAGGTTTCGATCACTCTTACAAGCTTCTTTGACTGCTACCAAGAAAGGTACTCCCTTTTTTTTACACCCATTTCCATTCTCACTTTTTTATTTGTTTAAATATTTTGTTTTTGTTTCATCTTATGTTGATGATTTTTATGTTGTTATTTTTGAATTTTTCACATTTAGTGATGTGAATGAGCCCTTTTTCTCCTCATTTAACCAGACTTGTATTTTGATGGGTTTGTGTTAGAATATGTGATGTGGGAATTTGCTTAAAATTCCTCAAATGAGAATAATTAATAGTTTGGTGCAATTGTTTTCTGTTCTTTCTTGTTATTGTTGATTTAAGTTGTGAGATGATTAAAGTGGTTTTGAGGAGGCATTTTTTCTGACATTATGCATACCAATCAGTGTTTAGAATATGGTTATTATTGAGTAATGCTGATAAAAATCATTGTGGTTCATCAATGTAAGCTGCATTTTTGTGAATGTGTAGAATTTGTAGTGCTTGAATGAATGGCTCAAAACCTAAAATGATAGGTGGAAGTCGATTTCGGGAGGTCATCGTAGTCTTCATGTTGAAAGACTTACCGCCTTCCAAAACTCGTGACACATGATTGTGGGAGGCTATCGATTAATCAACTGGCATGTTTCTGTAATGAAGTTTTAATGGGCGTAAATAAAAAAATTGAAGCAACTAGATGGAATTTCGGACTACTTTGGAGTGCCATTTTTTTAGAATTACCCGCACCTGACCGAATGCTTCAGAACACTGCTGAAGCAATTGGTTTTGTTACACTATCTGCATTTTGTGCACAACAATGACCTTTGATTGACATTTCACTTGCAAATGGGTGCAATTAGCTGGTCAGTTCACAAACCAATGTTCATGCTTTCACTGTGCTTATTGCTGTAGTATAGTTACTGGAGAAAATCTAGCATTTACCAGTCCTGTTTGTTCTGTATCCTAGTAGATTGGTTGATTCTTTTTCCTTCTTGAAAATTTATGATTGAGGTTCGGATGCTTATTTGGGGATTAGGTATTAGTATTACTCAATAATAAACATTGTCCAAGATCCTAAGTCTAATGGAGACTGTGAAGTAGGTAACTCCGATGGCCTATGACTCAACTTATAATACCCTCTCTATCATCATAGTGATAAAGCTGCGTATGTGACCTACCCTACCTTCCTAGGCGGGAGCTTCATTAGATAAAATTGTAATTAAATGGTATTGGTGGTGTCTTTCAGATTTATAGAGAAGCTACAAAACGTGTCAGAATTGTTTTTATGCTTTGTTGTTCTCTTATAATTAACTCTGTGAGTTTCTCATTGTTCTCTGGGATATATTTTGCAGCTTTGACATGGAACCTTGATGATTTGATGCCCCCTAGTGAAAAGTATATCTTCCGTTTCAATTGTAAAGAAGAGATTAAAAAATGGCATCTTTACTCAGATTCTGAATATGGAGGTATGTGCATATCCAGGTAACTGTCACTTTGACTACATCGTATTCTCTTTAGTGGCTATAGTGAACTATACACTATATTGCTGGTAAAAAATGCTTTAATCTATTCTGTAAGGCAATACCTGGTACAAATATATAACGGCTCTTTGAGTTGTTCCATTGGTCTAGGTTGAATGCAGATCTTCCTTGAGATAAACCCCCTGTCTTTCTAGCATAAGTGCTAATGTGAAGTTGTGAGCTGTGAAGTCTAATCATCAGGGCAAACTGTTTTTGGCATTTTTATGAAAGTGAATTACTGAATTGCGAAAGTACTTGTATCTGTTTTCACGAGTCATCACAGTAATTAAGGCAGATCAAAGTTGTGTGACTTATATAATTGTATAGAAAGATTGGCCAAATAATTCTAAAGATTATGCTCTTCAGGCTTGTGGCTTGTGATCAGGTTGTGTTGTTACTCAAGTTTCATCTTTTTTTCCAGCTGAAATTTTGTTTCTGTGTCCTAGGTATGTCTTCAGCATCATTGGAGGTTACTGATGAAGGAGATGGTTTAAAAGGTACTTCTTGATAAACCTTTGATATGTTTTTTGTATTCTTAAAGAGCCGAAGGATGATCACAGGTTGAGGGGCTGTCATCSTCAATTCTGTATATCTCTGTAAATTAAATTACTTGTCTCTTATACAGTTATACACAAGAGAATTATTATGTCTTTTCCTTGTTGCTCTGAATTTTATAAATAAAAAAGGTCATTTAGAGAATGAGGATGAAACCGAGAAAGAAAATTACTCCCCTTCAGGCACAGGAGGAGGATAATCAAAGTTATTAAGATAACCATCATAGCTATAGCAATGACACAGGAACGGATGTTCATGTGTCCTACATGTTAGGAGCACCTCTAATTCAAGTGTTGGTGGATTTTAGGAATATTCCGTCGTAAACAAGAACCCTAAACAATTGTAGAGTACGTTGAGTCTTGAGAGAAAGCAGTCAAAGCACCTTAAGTCTTATAGAGAATAGTGATCACTGATCAATCTCTTGTACTAAGGGTAATGCATCAAACTTTTACATGAAACTGTCCTGAAATGGACGGATACATTTATCCTTGCTTCTGATATGATATTGTATGATATTGTACCCTGCCTTTCTTGAAATGGTGGTTTGACTTTAGATATTATATTGGCAGCAATATACTCCATTTTTCTTCATCCACCTTCATCGGGAATTTAGTTATTTCAATTAAATCTAAATTTTCTTCTGTCTCTATGGTAATACATAAGAACAGAAAGGGGGTTTTTTTTATATGAAGTATTCTGTTTTGCTGGTTTGCTATTGAAGCATTTAATTTTTAGGTTTATTTTCTGGGAAAATCTCGTTGGATGTAATGGAAGGAACAAAGTGGAACATAAGTAGAAGTGGCTTCTGCGGAATGCGTTCCAAGAAGGTAATAATTGCTTTCAAGTTTAAAATTATCAATCCGCCTACTGTTATGACTTACAAGTGACTATCAGAACTCAGATACATGTCATGATTTTTTACATTTCCATTTTTTGAAATAATTATAAAATTTGTTGTTTGATGGCCTTCAAAACATTGTACTTCCTTTGTTGTTTGATGGCCTTCAAAACATTGTACTTCCTTTGTCCTTCTACATTTGCAACATTGGGTTCTTTTTTTTTATATATTTTGCATTGATTTAGTAGGTTATTTTGTAGATAAGAATTTTGGAGACCATGTAACCTAAATAGGAATTGTAGGAAACATTTTTGCGACATCTCAAAGGGAACAGAGGGAGTATGTTTGTCTTCACTCTAGAATTGATGTTTGCTAGGGTTGAACCTCTAGTCTACTATATGTCTATATCTTTGTGTTTTGTGAAATTCATTCGAAGAAAGTGATCATTGCTTTGAGTTTACTTGTTGCATTTGGCTCCTTGTCAATAACAAGGCTTCGATGTTGTCAAATACAACCCATTAACAGAATAACAGGCATACTTTATGGCATTTTCCATGGTCAAATTCACCATCATATCATACTCCCTCCATTTCAAAAGTTTTTTGAATTTTCTATTTCAATACATTTCCGAAAGGTCTATCTTTTTTAAATTTTTCTACAAATAAACATTTTAAACAATAAACTACTTCCTCCACTTTTTTTTACTCGCTTCACTTTCTATTTTTGGAAGTTTCAACTTACTTGCACCACATTTTTTTTTCGAAATCAATTCTCTTCATCTCTCTCTTATCACGTGGGCCCCATTAATTAACTTTCTGTCTATCTCTTCCCTCTCCAAAAATTGTTTAGGAGTCCTTTTTTTCAAAGTGAGCAATCAATCGAAGCCATTGTCCCATAATTGAGGATTTTTATTTTTTTTTCAAAGTGATGCAAGTTAAAAAAAAAAAAAGAAAGAAAAAGTATTACATTTGGGCTCTATTTATTTTACAAGTTTCTTACACTGGACCCCATATATCTTTCCATTCTTGAGAAACCAAATAAGTAGAGAGACTTTTTTTTTAAAAGAAGGAAGATTTTGTCCTAATTTTTTTAATAGGACAATGTTATATGTAACCCTAAGGGCTACATAATTAAATACAATACTATAAATGGAAACAATTTGTGAAAAACGATTAAACAACACGACAACCAATGTAATAAATGTTTGATTTTTTTTTTATTTTAAAAAAATTCCAGTTTGAGCATCGGTCCTTTTAAATATTTCCTTAGATTACAAATGGATTCAAAAAAAAAAAAAAAAAAATGAAAAAATTCAGGGATATGATGCTGCCTCCATTTTGTTTGCTTCAAATGGTCTTAAACATTTGAAGCTTGTATGGAGTTTATATATGACATCCTCTATTATCTCCAGAAATGGTGCTTGCTATGTAAACTGTTTGTAACTTGTAAGTGTAATCTGTTTATATTGCATGTCTCTTGATTTTTTCGTTCTTGTTTTTTTATTTTCCTTTATTCTTCTTTTTTGGTTCTTGGGGGAATGGAGCATGAAACTGATTTGCATGCCTTAAAAATTTGGACGTATACGTTACATTATCTTTAATCATTTCAAGAGTTCAATACTGACAATTATCTAGAGTTTAGACTGTTTAATGGACTCATTTAATGCCCTGCACAAACTTTCTCCTTTTACTTGAAAGAGAAATTGGAAAAGAGAGAAAATTTGGATATGCTAAGCCACTAAATGAATAGGCCAAATTTTCTTGCCACAGGAAAGCAACTGCATTACTCTTATTTGTGATGTCTGGATGAAACTACAATGACATCATTATCTAACATTTGTAATATGTTTTTGCTCCAGTTCGATGGCTTCATTGATTTGGACTCATATGACTCGATAGCCTTAAAACTCAAAGGAGATGGTAGATGCTATATATCTACGGTGAGGTTCCTTGTGCTTGCATCAGATATGTACAAGTATAAATTTACTGAAATCTCAATATTTCTTGCCAGATCTATACAGAAAACTGGGTGAATTCTCCCGGACAACAAGAAGATAACTCCTGGCAGGCTTTTGTGTATGTACCTGCGGGCAATTGGTACATTGCTAAGGCAAGTTGTGAATTACGAAAACATTGCATGTCCTTGATATTTTATTTTTTTTATGAAAGAACATATAGTAAAAGGAAGTCTCAGTTTCCCATCAACTCTTTGGTTTTAGATTGACTCTATGATGACTTATAATTAAGGTTTCTTCATCTATCATCATGTGTTTTATAAAGTGTAATGCATCAATACCTATGTGGGACTGTGATCTATACTAAGCGGTGATGGACTGATGGTAATTGTTGCATGCATCATTAAGTTATGATGTTTTGGGGTAGGGGAATATTTTTGCTGCTTTATCTGATATTTGAGCTTACCAGACAGCTTTAGGAACAATATGATTCATGCTTCATATAATTCAGGCTTCTCATGTAACACATTCACGTATGAAAATGGTCCAAAATGAATTTCCCAAGTTTAAAACAAGCATGCTTCTTTTGAAGTTTTTCATTGAATGCAATGCATCCCCAAAACTGAAAAACTCCTGAGTCCAGATGAAGTTCACTGGCATGATTTATTGTTCTATGAAGTTCTTTTAACATAACACAAGTGGCTTTCACAAAGTTTTCATGGTTGTCATTTTCTCTCAGATTCCTCTAGCACGATATTTACCAACTTGGAGAGGCAACGTCATTGACGCAAGTTTGGAAATGAATCCAGCTCGTATACTCGGCATGTCACTCTCAGTAAATGCTGAAGGTGGCGTCCCTGGTGCTATGTCTGGGCCAGGTGATTTCAGAGTGGAAATTGATTGGATTAAAGCCATGAGGACAGAGTAAGTTATTGGACGATCTCAGGGATCAATAAAAGAATTCTTGTACGAGAATTTTGTATGCAATTTTGTGTATGTTTTTCCTTCCCATTGCAAAAATATCTGTACATGATTTGGGTGTGAAACGTTGTCTCACCATTTGTTTAAAAGTTGAGTGAGGGAATTTTTTTTAACTTAGATGTTTAGCAATTACAGGTTATCATCAGGGATACCGAGAAATATTTGAAAGCAGCATATTTCTCATTGTTTCTGTAGTTTTGTTACGCAAGAAAATTCAGTGCGAAATATTTAATTTCTATGGATAGACAAATTTGTCATCATGAAAGTTGCAATACTATTGATTTCAATGAGAAATTGACCATTGTTATCCTTTGCACAAACAGAAACGTGTTCATGATTATATACATGAACAGACGTGTTACGTATCAAAATTTTGCAACTCAATTCAAACATGTACTCCCTCCTTATCATATTAAATGCAACGATTTGACATAAAATAGAGAGGAAAAATGTTCAATCGTTGCAATTAATGTGTTACGGAGGGAGTACATTGAATGAACCTAAAGATTGACATTGATTAGTGATTACTAATGCTCAGTAATTGTTTTAGTTGTCTCATCACTTGAAAATAACCTAAATACAAAGTTACACTAAATTACCGGTTTACCACACTATTCCTAATGTTGTACTCCGTAACAAAAAAATAAAAATTTTACTGAGTACAATACTTTGTCCTGGAGAGTCGTTAGTGAAACAGAAAACCAGTTATCCGTGAGAGACTTGTTAAACATTATATTCCCTCCGTAATGCAATTCTTATAACAATTAATTTTTCGTGAATTTTAAGGAAAAAATTAACAAGATAAATGAACAAATAAATCAGAATAATTTCAACATATTATAATCTTATTTTTTTATTCTATTAAAATGTACTCCGTATGAAAAGTCAAAAGTTACAAGAATTGCATTACGAAATAAACACAATTATAAACTCGGAAAGTCCTCGACTGCCCTATTTTCATTTATTCCATTCATAGAAAGGAAACATCCAGAATCAGTCGGTGCATTTACGCTGACTCCTGAAATAAAAGATAACATAGCATTTACAAGCCAACCAACCATAAAGATATATTTTTCATGCTCACAGTTCACAGAATGATAAGCCCATCAAAATCATGAAAGT
Organism: Bassia scoparia; assembly: GCA_008642245.1. Taxonomy (NCBI): domain Eukaryota; kingdom Viridiplantae; phylum Streptophyta; class Magnoliopsida; order Caryophyllales; family Amaranthaceae; genus Bassia; species Bassia scoparia. The sequence goes on along the minus strand of SNQN01001183.1, from coordinate 9,997 downwards.
AAACACATGAAGGTTGTGCCAATGCAACCTGTGAGCTAAAACAACAATCTAACAACGGAAAGAGTGGAAAACATGCATGCTAAGTCTGCTATATACATAATTATAGGCATAATCTAACAAGCAAAATAACTCCACGACGAGCAAGGGTAGGCACCCAAGGCTTGACAGATTAGCCATAACATCTGATTGGGTCATTGCACCCTTTCTCAGCGGACTGCTTAAAACCAAAGCGTCCTCCCTTGGCAAGGTACTGCTGGTGGTACTCTTCTGCTCTGTAGAACTTCTTTGCTGGCAGAATCTCGGTCACAATCTTCCTATTCAGAAGCTTCTGATGACGGTCCCTTGATTCAATTGCAGCTTGCTCTTGCTCAGGTGTATAGAAGTATATTCCTGATCTGTACTGTGATCCCACATCATTTCCCTAATCAAGAAAACGTCATAAAGCAGTCAGAAGCAACTCCACAGTTCATCCGGTCATCCCCATACCCAACTATGTTGAAAGGATGATCTACATTTTCAAGCAATTAGAAATCAAGTGCCCATTTCTGTACCACATTCACTCCCTCAAGCCCAGCAGGAAACACAAAATTTGAAATAGGCAACAACACCTGACCCGTCTCTTTTCAAGGCAGACTGAATGAAACAAGTGACGAACAACCAATGATCAAGACAAAGAAGAAACTAAAGGAAGAAGAGTGCAACAGAAAAGGCATGGAATATATAGTTTCTGCCTTTCTGGTTCATTGTTCATGTGGGTCAACCGGTCAAGCAATTCACAATTGATCTGCTGGTCTGTACTCTCCGAGCACATTAAATAGGCGACTAATTCCATACTTTTGAACTAGGACAATTTTAAAAAAAAAAAGGCTGGAGGCACCAATGTCTCAGTAAATCAAGATTTCAGTAATCTATACAAAGACCAAAAGACCTGGTCCACATTAACCTACATATGATCAAAGTCAATAGGAAATTCATTGGTGAAAACTGACAAAACGTAAACCTGACTTGCATCTATTAAAATGCATTATACATCCGGTTGGGATACCTGGGTGACCGGAGCTGATATGTGTCGAACAGGAAAGTCATCGTCTATTTGTCTCCCATTCACTACCCAGTATTATGATAAAAGCTTGATCATCATACATCATCAACCCGAACTTACTAAATTATGTGATTATTGGAAATTTGCAGTGACTAGACTGACTACATTCATATCACTTTTTATAACCAATGAGACAAACATTCTTCTAGAGCACCATCCTATCTTGCAAATAATTATGTAGAAGTAAGAACAAAGCACCTTATCTAGAAGCAGGTGTGTCCTCTTGGCTCTTGCAAATGTTGCAAGAATAAACACAAAGAATGATCTATGAGACTATGACACTTTTACACACTGTATAAATTTGCTTTCCATCTTCAACCTCATGCATGACATTCTTCACTCATCACTAATTCAAACATCAACAAGAGCAATCTAAAGTAAAGAAATATAAATGAAACAAGAATCAAAACCACCTCAACCACATCATTATCAATTGTAGGTTTATACCAAAGCCCCCCAATTCAAACTAGAAGTGCTATAATCATAAGCACCAAACCAACCACATTAATCAACAACCATCTTGAAAACCTTATCCAATCATTGCTCAACCACAACATAATTCAATGAAAACACAAACACCCATTAGAAAAAACACATTAAATCCCTCAAAATTCAATAAAAATTCAAGCACACATCAAAAATTAAACGAGAAGAAAGGAACTTACTTGACGATTAGGGGTAGTAGGATCATGTTTATCCCAAAAAACATCAAGAAGACTCTCAAAGCTACACTCTTTAGGATCATACTGAACTCTCACAACTTCAGAATGATTAGTCATTCCAGTACAAATATCTTCATAAGTGGGGTTATGAGTCAATCCTTGAGTGTACCCCACTTCAGTGCGAGTCACACCAGGCACCCTCTGAAATACCAATTCTACCCCCCAAAAACACCCTGCCCCAAACTGGGCAAACTGCTGACCAGGGGCAGGAAGGTCATCATCAGGACCTTGCGCAATTGCAGAGGAGTCTAACGAAGATTCTGGGGTTCTTGTTGCAAACCCCAGTTTCCCCAAAAGATTATTCATTGGATTTTTGAAGGTGAAGAGTGAATTAATCCCAAGGGATGCAAAAGATGATGATGGGTTCTTCGAAAATGGGGTTGAAAGACAGCGAGAGAAAGAAGAAGAAGAAGATGATGATGATGATGAGGTTTTGCTGAATTTGAAGAGGAGTGGTAAAGAAGGGGAAGAAGATGTTATGGTTTTCAACATTGTTTTTTGGGTTTATTGGAAATTTGGGAGAAGTTTCTTGTAGTTTTGAGTGGAAGTAGTATTCTTGAAGAAATAATTAAGGATTATTGTAAATTTGACATAATTGTTGTACAAAACAGAGAAGAAATTTAAAACTAGAAATGTGTAATGATGTTGTTGCTTGTTAAGATGATGATGATGAAAATGAATCTTATCGAGTGAGAAAATGGAAAGAGGAAGAGTGTGTGTTTTGTGTTGCAGTGGACGTTTCTAGTTGGATAGCATGACGTGGGGCTAAATGGTTCTTTGATCAATTTTATTTTTTTTTTTTTTTTTTTTGTGGGGAGTTGATTTTGATTTTGATTTTGCACAATGCAATTTTGGTTTTGGGTCCATGTGGGTTCAAGTTAGAGAAAGTGATTTTTTTTTTTTTGAATTTTTCTATGAAATACACATGTACTTTTGCGTATTTTACAAAATAAATTTGAAAAAAATTTGTCTACATCATAAAACTGAACTTTAATAGCATTCTACAACATAAGTTTAACTAGTTTAGGGCCCGTGCGATGCACGGTATTTACTAAATTTATTCATTTAAACTCTAAAAAGTGTAAAATAAATTTGTAATTTAATATTTTTCAAGAAAATTTGTATTGTATTATATATAGTCTAGGACCCGTGCAAGACATATATGCTATTTACTAAATTTATTCACAAGATAGATCTCTAAAGTTATGATATAAAATTGCAATTAGATATGTGTAGGGGAACTTTTGTAATCCCACCATTCAACAAAATTTATGTTCTAGGGAATTCGTACTATTCATTATAGTGAAAATCTTCTAATTCCCATCAAATCCATCAATATATAAGATGAGTTAATCATTTGTTTTAGATTCAATTCTTGCCGTAAAAATTGATTTACGATTGTGTTTTATAAATTTATTATGATAATAGTGTATTGTATAGTACGGAATAATATATTATTATGTTATAATATGACTTTGTCAAGATTTGCTTAAAATAAGAGATTTCGTTTAATGTGTTATATTATATTTATAATTTGCAATTTTTATAATAATTTAAATTATATTATTTAAGAGAAATTAGAATTTAAGTAAAAATATTATATTTAATTTTTAGATGTTATATTTAATTAAATGTTATATAAGTAATTTGACAAAAAAAAACGGAAAAAAAGTTCAATTAAAATGTGTAGGGGTACTTTTGTAATTTCGTCATTTGACTAAATTCATGTAATAAGAGAATCCAGTACTATTCATTAGTAGTAAAGATTTCTCTAAATTTCCATCAATATATATATAATAAAATATTTTAGAATACAAATTCAATCTTATTATAATATAAATTGATTATAATGTTCATATGTGTTTTTATAAAATTTATTACGATAATATTGTATTGTATACGGAGTAGTTCATATTACAAAAGTATAATATTATGATATTAGGCAAGATATTTCTTTGTCTAAATTAGCTTAAAATAAATAGATTTCATTTAATGTGTTTATATTTTATTGATTGATTGATATTACATTTTACAAATAGTTAATTATATATATTGATAAGAAGTGTTGTAGCAAGTAAATGTCATGACGCGGCTGGCTACAATATTTCTAGCTTCTGGGTTGAGAGAGGGGGGAGTTCCGTCGATGCTACCATCGGAGAGCTGACCTTCATTGGCACGCGAACTTTTCTTCCGTTCTTACCTCGCTGGTGAGAACTCTTGCGCAGCACTGGCATGCACAAGGAGAATAATCCTATTTGATTATCTCTCCGTGCTTAGTAAGTAATGGAGTTAGGAATTAAAAGTGCAAGCTAGTAGGAGAAAGTAGTTGGGAGTTCTTGCATAAATGCTTATGAAATATGTTGTTTTTTCCTTGGTTTTTGGGGTATTTTTAGGACCCTCAAAAACCAAGGGAAATTGATGGGTGGACACTTTGTCATCCATCGTGCTTGCGGCGTTCCTTACAAACGTTTGTGTAGAAACGCCGGTCTCTCCCGTTTTGGCTCTGGATATAATACGGTGGCGTTTGCACGTGGATCGTTTGACCCAGTATTTTGGAGACAACGTGTCAGGGATTTTCCGTGGCCACTCATTTGCCCCCTAAAGACCCGTAAATGCGTTGGATTAGGGGGTGTTTTGATCTTAACTTACATTAATTTACATTGGCAGCAAATACAACGTATAGCAAAGCAAGAGTGAGTTTTTTTTTTTTTTTTTTTTTTTTTTTTTTTTTTGCTTGGAAGAGAGCCTTGGTGGGAAAAAGTGGCCTGGCCAAGCATATCAGTCGCTCTTTGGAATCGCCAGCCATACAGTCACAAACCACAGCTTCCGCCAAATCCACCTCCTTGCGCTTCAGATTTTGAATTTGAGGGAGGAAGGAGACACGGAGCAGGGGTATTTTATACTGCCTGAGGAGCGAGAGGAAGACTCTTTCCTTCTTTTTCGCCGAAATTATTCTCTTGCTTCGCAGGTTGCTAGTTTGTTCGCAAGTTTCAAGCTTCTTGTCGCAGTCGGTGGTAGTCGCCCTCGAGTTCGCAGTTTTTCAGAGTTTTCTTCTTCGACTCTTCTTCATCGTGGCATTAAGTATTGTTCGAACCTTTCTTACTTCGCACTTATTCTTTATTTTTTTAATCAAAGTAATATGAGGAGCAGTTCTAACGACTCTTCGCTACAAAGTTTTAGAGTTGGGGGGCTTGGAAGAGCTAGTCAACTTCGACCTGGCTCCAATTTAACTGCTTTTTTCCTCCTCCTTGATTTTTTTGTTTCCGCACCCTGTAGCACCTCGACCTTCCTTGACACCTCTCTATTATCAGGATGCCCTCGTCGTAAACACACGGCTCTTAGGGAGACAGAGGACCAATTTTATGATGTAGAAAGACTCGCCAGTACCTCTGGTCGCGTTCACTGGAGGAATGCGAGTCCTGACTCTGTTGAAATTAGCGCAGATATCAATGCTGCTATCAGGAGAGCAGGACTGGAGAACTCCTAGTAAAAGCTGCGAAGGACCTAAGGTCGAAAACCAAGGATGGAGGAGGAATTTATAAAGATCCCATGGCTGGATCGCAAGGAATAAGCCAAAGGAGGTGGAGGAGTCCTCCGAGGATGTGAAGCAAAGGACAAGGACAAGTCTTCTCCAACCATTGTGCGGAGCTTGGGGGCATTCCCTTCTGCGAAATGCCAACACATCTTAGCTCACTCACTTGGCTTTGTCGCTGAAGTGGAGGAGAAGTTTGGTCATTCCTCTGCTGAAGGGACTGCGATCACCAGACTAACTGAAAATATCCTTGCATTTAAAGGCGGTGTAGATTCTGGGCTATCGCTTCTCTTCACTCTTTATTACAAACATTTTGAAAGCTATTGGCATTGGCCTCGACAACTGAAGCCTCAGATCCTAGGTTGCCATATCTGGGCTACATGGCTGTTTGTAAGTGAAAGGCTGGCCATGTAAGACAGATGTCTTCCTCGCTGATCTATCTCGAAGACAGCAGAGCCAGGCTGTTGGTTCCAGCTCCAAGCAGAAGGGGAAGTATATTGACTCCGCTGGACAAACCCATTAGGTTAACTGGAGTGATTTTTCTGGTGTAGCACAGAAAACATGACTTGCGAGGATCCTGTACTCTGTGGTCGACCAACACATTATAGCGAGAGAGAGCTAGGTGCGAGACCCCATAATAAACAGAAACTTGAGTATTTCGAGACTGTCCATTGATTTAGGGGCTGCAAAAAGGACCTCAGTCCCCAAGAACTGCGCCACTCTGGAATCGTTTTGGCAATATTGACTTCTGCGAGCCTTCGAGCTCGCAGGTGGTCGCAACTGTCGCGAGATGAAAGAGGTAACCTTTGACTTGTAAATTTTGCTCTTTGTTTGAATTTTTCTGACCAATGTATTTCCTCTTCGCAGAAAGCTGTCATTCGCTAGCGCCCAGTCATTGAACGGACAGTCAGCGAAGATTTCAAGCTTCGCAGCTGACATGGCGGGGAAGGCCTTGGCCGATAAGATGCGCTCAACGGTAAGTGTGCCTCAGCTTTCAACTTCCTTCGAAATCTATGTTATGAATCTACAGAGTTTGAAATATTGCCTCACATGAGGCGTTGCTCAATGCGAGACCTTGCCTCCTTTCTGCTTTACTGGGAAATAGCTAACTTGGATTTCTTCGTTCTTTTTTCCATTTTGGCAGAATTTAAGAGAACTTCCGAATCTGGCAGCTGGGAAGTCAGCTCCGCCAGAAAGGGCAGTCTTCAAGCTTTCTGACAAGCCGCAAGTTATCATTCTCAAAGGACTTCCACTCGCAGCGAGAGGCAAAGACAAAACTCCTCGCGAAGAACGAGGCGAGGACAAGCAACACCTCCTCCTGCGAAGGAAGGAAGTACACCTTCTCGACGGCGAGAGAAGAGAAGCAGTGAAACATTCTCCGTGAAGCGAGAGAAAAGTAAGACAAACATCCTCGCGAAGCGGGGAGAAGCGACCAGACAAAATCTTTCCTCGCCTTCGCGAGTAACCATAAGAACGCCCAGGGAGCTGCGAAGCCTGGCGTCAAAATAAGTGAGCCCAAGAGCCTCAGAGAAACAAGCACCGGAGGGTGCTGGCAAGGGCAGGGATCGGGTGCCAAAAATAAAGCGAAAGTTCCTCGGTCAGTTCCATAACTCCTCACCTACGGGGGACTCGTCGAGCTCTGCTACAGGTGGGCGAGAAGAGGGGCCCCGCTTCAAAAAACTGAGCCAGCTAGCAAGGCATCAATCGCCGTACAGTATATCTTGCAGTTAGTTTTGGGTAATGCACATCCCACTGGAGGTTCGATTTCCAACATATGGGACTGAACTGCTTTGTTTAGGCGCGAACCCTAAGTGGGTGCGTCTTCCGAGGTGCTATGAAGGAGGTCGAAGTCCTCGCATGATTCTCACCTTTCCATGGCTTCATGCCTCCTGACCTCTGTTGGCTGACTCGGACACCGTTCCCGATGTGCAGGTGATGCGCTGATGATCGATGATGATGATGATTCTCGGCACTGAGGGCGAGGGCTCGCCGGAGACACGAAATGGGCGAGTAACCAGGGAACAGAAACCTCCTCGCCGTGCCCCACGGAAGATCATAGAGAGCTTCGCAAACGACAGAAGCCTTAAATTCTTCTCGCCTGAGTTCACCTATGTGGGGGGCTCGACCAGATTACTTTTGAGAGCTGCTTGGCCAACCGCACGTCCGAGCTCCTCATCTCACTCCTCTTGAGGAGGCAGAACACATAGGGTCCACCCTTCGCTGAGGTTGCGAAAACATTGTCCAGGGCATTGGACAATTTGTTAGCGAAGAAGCATCCTTCGCTGGTTTCTGTCATCTGCTGAATGCTAAGAGGATGAGAGGTGGATTAAGTGGACGAGGTGGACACTATTCTCTCGCAAGTTCGGATCTTGAAAGAGAAAGATAGTGGGCCGAGATGGTCATGGTCCACAAAGAGTACAAGGACAGCGCAGGATACGAGGTTGGGTCTTGCCGGCATGGGCGATGAGTGGTCTCCGCGATGTAAGCTTTTACTTTTTTTCTTGAATTTTAACAGTATAATGATCCTCGCAATTTTTACATTTCTCTGTCGCACTTTTTTAACATGATGCTTTCGCATCGCTCTTTCAGGTGATGTGCCGACTGATGGCATGCGAAGGCATGCGAAAGGCCAATGCGAGGCCAGCACAAGGAGGTGGTAACTCAGGAGGCGATTGAATAACTCATGCAGAGACCTGGCCATCAAGGTTGTGACCTGAGCGACGTACCTCTTGGTCACAGCTCATGGCGGGAAAGGCAGCTTACCGCAATCACTAGAAGGCTACATCCTCTAACAAGTATAATGATGTCAAGCTGGTGGAAGTTCCAGCTGAGAAGGAGAGAAGGGTTAACAAACCGTCCATGACGAACAGCAAGAGGTGTCTGCGAGGCTTGCTAGGCATGCCACGCCTTTGGGGAGGGCTTTGGGAAGGCGGAGGCTAGGTGCGTGATGCTCAACATTTCGCTTCATAGCTGAGGAGCAGGACAACAGAGATCGCAGTCTAAGGAGACAGAAGGTGAAGGCCGCTGAATGCCAGAGAACAAGGCATTGAGGAAGCGAGCTCTGTTGAGGATGCTTTGGACGTCTTTCCTGCGAAGAGGTCCTATCCTTTGGCTGTCTGGAGAAAGGTGTATGTGGAGAAGGTAAGCATCCAGGCATGCCTGACCTACCGACTCTAAGGTTGCTTGCAGAGAAAGAACTTCATGTTAACTTTAAGGACGTCGAGCACTCCTCTGACTCCGCACCTTCTGATGGTTTACGTCTAGTGGCGAGAGCGGCGAGCCAGGGTGCGAGCAGCAGCAAGTGGGAGGAAGAGAGCGAAAACTGCGATGTCGACGTCGCCAAGGATGTGATGACTAAAGCGGACCAAGAGTGCACGGTCGACATCTGAAAACAGAATGATGCGGACGATGCTGATGTTCGCATAAGATGATTCTCCTCGCCCTACAGCCCGCGATTAATGCCGAGATGATGGTCGGATCATCCGCAACATGGTTATGTTCCTGAGATGATGGTCATCTAGGTGTTTCTTTTGTTATTCTGTCTGTCATGACTATTTTATAGCGGTGAAGACTGTGATTCCAATTGGGAAACTTTAGAAATCAGTCATCAGATGGGATCTTGCTGTCCCATCTCGCTTGTTCGGCCATTGGCAATTTTGTTGTACTCGTGTTGTTCCTAAGATAATTTGTACAAGTGTTTGGCTCGCATGAATTTTGCTTAGCAAGCTTTGTAAATCTCCCATCATCCAAAATGATCCTTTTGGTAATGAAATCACATGTCTTGTGTCTCGCAGTATATTTCTCGCAGTGTCTTGTATTCGCAATACTCGATGTTTTTGCATATGAAATCTCTTCTTTAAATTTTGTTTTAAGTTTCCAAGTCAAACATCGCAGTCTTAGGAACTTAAGTTCTTTCGATTCCAAGGATCCCTGTCCGCCTGTAGTATATGTGCTAATGGACATGGACTACAACAAACCTAATGTGCGATCACGCTCCAATGCGTATGTAGTTCTGTACTTGTGCGAAATGTCCAGTTTATAGTTCTATGGAAATTGATTGACTTGAGGCCTAGTAGTTGGGGTCAAGTAATAATCATATGATTGCCCTTAAACTTGGAGATTGAGTCAAGGCATAGTAAGTTCCAACCTTCGCGGATCACATCTCTGAACCAATCCTATGTCTTGCGAACAAATACACATCCGCAATTTATCCGGGAGCAGATTCGGTGCGGTCGAGTTCCCATCGTTTTACAAAACGTAAGTCTCGCACGTGCAGCTTGCCTTAGAGGTAGATTTGTGCGAGTCAGTTTTCATCGTTTTTGAAAACGGTAAGCTCGACGTCGCGCTTTGCCCTGGTGGTAGAATTTGTGCGAGTCAGTTTTCATCGTTTTTGTTGCAAAACGGTAAGCTGCACGTGCAGCTTGCCTATGGGGATAAGATTTGTTGCGAGGCCTAGGGTAGCTGCGAGGCTAAGGTACGATTTTTGCTAACCTATGTAACTTTATTTGCATATCTAAACAAAGTTCTTCCTTGAATGGGTTGGTGCGGACCAAGTTTTGTCAATTTTACAAGGTAGCTCACACCTCGCATTTTCTTAGGGACGTTGCCTTGAAAGGATTTGTGCGACGCAGTTGTCAATTT